>CM073592.1:20715628-20988128 GCA_037074705.1 Zhengitettix transpicula | reverse complement strand
AGGCCGAGGTGCCTCGGCTTGTGGGAACCTTAGTTCAAAAACGGAGAGGAAAAGGCATACCCAAAGGTAGCCCCTTCGTATCTCTTTAAAAGGTTCTGCCTGCGAGAGAATATCCCTCGCAGGTATTGCCTGCGAGGGCTATTCTCTTCCTTCTCTCACAAAAAACGAATATTTCAATCTCGTTAAAATGGTATTTGGGTAGCTTTCGACTCCGTGAGTCAACAATACATGAATATAAAGCAAATAATATACAATCACTATTTGTAAAAATTACAGACATACTTTATAATTTATCAGAAACTCTTACCTACGTTAGAATAAATTAAACGGAATTTTTATAGCTTAAAACACAGTTAAAACAACTTTACGAACTCGACCGTACACAAGACGTTCATCAAATGACATGAGTACATTGATTCCAGTCCAAAGAGTCGCTGATAAAACCAAAGACAGTTACGCATAAGTTTACAGATAATTAAATTGACAAATTTTTCAAATTATATACGTAACTTCCTTCTTTTCTATCATTGATAATTATATCTGAATTGACATTTATAAATTTAGCCTCTGATTTTATTTACTTCTCCGCTGTTTCTTTATTTGTGTAAAACAGATGTGTATGAAAATAAAAACAACATTGGTTGGTTATTTTAGCATTATACATGTGGTAAGAACTTCAGATTTATGTTTAAAAATTAGATTGCTGTTATGAATACAATTTTTTTTGTAAAAAAAGTAGAATCTATCCCTTATTACAATTTGAGGAAGGTATATGATAAACTGAACCTTTTTCTTCCATAGTAAAATTTAAATCTTTCAATGAGGTCGTCTACATGTTATCTTAATTTATAAGACAAAGAATTAATATATTTTAAACTATCTGAGATAGATCTCGGCTTATTTGAGTAAATTCCTCCTTGGTTGATTTAATAAACTCAGAAGAATTAAGCAATAACAACAAAGATGGCATAATATAAAATAAGTCTAAATATAGATTTTTAAAACCCGTATTTGTAACCACAAATTCAGTTTGAACAAAATACAGAAATAAAATTAGAAAAACAGGGTTTTTAATTTATTAAGTCTCTATTTAATGCTAAAATGCGTTATTTAATTTTTTTTAAATGCATCGACATTTAATTCTTAATGAAAATGCATGCTTACTTTTGGTCGACAGAATCCAAAGATATTCAGAATTACTTTGCGGAAGGATGAATAATTTCAATGACTGACATTTATTGAAATGAAAATTTTTTAATCCTTAAATTAAAATTTAATCAATAATTAGGATAAAAGTTACGTTAAAAGCATACACTGTGAATCAGTTCTGAGCCATTTGCAGTTAATTGTACCTTCAACGGCTAATGGACGTTATTTTAGCATCATAATTCACAAAGAACTGAAAAATCTATTGACATAGAAATATTTTTATGTGCCATAAAGGTAAGCGGGATTAATGGTGGAATTACACCATTCATAACATGGGACAATTTTAGTCATATGTGGGCTTCCAAGTATAGAATAATATTTCAACTGGAATATTTCGGACTTTGTGTTACTGTTGACTCGGCGAAACGGAGCAGAAGTTTGTGTTGGTTTAAGCTTTGTAATAAGGATGACGAATATGCGTCCACGGCCACCACACTGCTCGTTGGACACAAAATCCTTCTGTCGTTGAGGATTATTCTGCTCACGTCGAATATTAACACAGGCACCCAGTTTAACATTTCATTCGTAGAACCTCTCAAGATTCTCGGTATTCTTCCAATTAAAATTATAATTT
The DNA here is from genome assembly GCA_037074705.1 of Zhengitettix transpicula. Lineage (NCBI taxonomy): Eukaryota > Metazoa > Arthropoda > Insecta > Orthoptera > Tetrigidae > Zhengitettix > Zhengitettix transpicula. The sequence goes on along the minus strand of CM073592.1, from coordinate 20,986,345 downwards.
TGTATAGTGTTAAAATAATAATCCTGAATCAAGTGGTCTTAATCGTAGTTTTATTTTATTTACGAAATTGCTTTACTACTTTAACTGTCTATTGTGAAAGTATAGTGATTTATATGACACCACATCAGTTTTTTTAATTTCAATAAATTTCATTCTTACAGATTATCGTGATAATAGAGGAAAAGGGAACAGTAATATCTTTAAAACACTGCCAGGATTGGATTAAGGAACAACAAAAGCTGGATATAATGATAAAAAAACGTCTGATAGAAAATCTATATAATAAAAAAGGATGTATATTTGTATGTATGTATGTATTTACGTTCATTTCTATACAAATTTAAAAGCGTGGATAGATTGCAACAAAAATTGGTACACAAATTCTTCAAAACACGAGAAACGGTACTGTGAGGGTGAGAAACACCTAGCATACGTGTGGAAAGAATTATAATTAAAAACCGTGATCATTAAATATTAAATTACTGCGCGCCAAGAGACAATGACGTCACGCGAGAGAAAGACGTTACTACGCAACGAACAAAGGAAATATCTCCTTTATTAGGAATGAAATAAAGCAGAAATATTTTTTTTTAAATAAAAAGTATAATTTTATACAGAAATATTCCATCGAATGATAATAAAGAAGAATACGAATTACTTTACCATCCTTGGGGAAAATGTAAGTTAATTTTCGCGCTGTATTAGTTGTGAGTCTAGCTAACAATTTCATCAATGTAATATTTCGTAATATATGAAGACTGAGTGACGATTATATCCTGAAATACTCAAGGAATATATTTAAGTATTCAATTAAATACTTTTTCGAGTTTATATAAATAAGTTCACGAGCAACGCCGGGCACCCAGCTAGTAATTAATAAGAAAGATAGCCACGTCAGACAAAAATGTAACTGACAAGTGCAGTTGTGTCGCTCTATGCTCTTATTCGCACCTGAGGAAAGGGACAAGGATCCCAGAAACGTTGTGTGGTATTTATCTTATCACTTGTCTGAATTGGCTATGTTTCTTATTAATTATAATGGCTTAAACTTAGTATTTTGTAGTACATTCATGAAGGCTTTTTAATTATTGATGTATTATAATAAAATTATATTCGATAGCAAAAAGTACAATATGAACATTTAAAACAATTTGAGCATAACATATTTAATTTATTGTAGCCGTTTCTTTACGTGGAAAGGCAAAACATTTACTGGATGCTTTTTTTTTTAAAAGTAATTTATGCCCTTCATGAATCATCCACGTGTCCGAAAAACGGTCACCTTCTCTAAATAATGCAGGAATGGCTACCGAAAGCGCACAGCGGAGCTGGTAATGGGATAGTCGATATTGCCTACCACAGGCTGGACAAAGAGAGATAAAGGCAAGTACATGTAGTTTTTATTTCTACTCACATCAAGTCGAATCTGTGGTCGATTGTGGTTAGTTTTCCAAGTTAGACCGAGACCGCGGTTGTTAGTGAAAGGAAATTGTTTCCGACCGTTAATTCTAACAGAAGTACCGTTTGTATAATGATAACGACAATTCCTTTGTTGTTTTCTACACTGACTCGTTGGTTGATGTACCAAGTGTATTTGATGTTTCCCTACGCATTTCATATTTTGAAATGCATATTCCCCGTACGAATTTTGAAAGCGTCAAAAGAATTGTCCTAGGCCTTTGGTAAAGACTCTAGGGGTATTTTTTTCCTACAGGAATATTAATTACTTAACCCTTTTCAGCACTGTGCGATCACTTCTTTGAACCTCTATAATATTAGGGAAGGTGCTCTCGCGTTTCTACCATCTATTAAACATTGTACACTTCTGCATTCTGTAAGTCCCTTATGGAGCTCACTGCATTCTTTTCTGTTCTCGTGAAATTGATGGTAGTTTTGGTAGGTTCATTGAAATGATCCTGTGCTTGTAAGGGGTTAGAGGAAAATGTCTGAACCGGAAAATGTACGACCACAGAAAGACTTGTTGATAACAGTCAACAATAGCTGTAATAAATATATTTTCTCTTTTAGGAAAGAGATCTCCTGGAAGATTGGATGAGGGTAACTGAAGAAATAATCATCTAAATAGTTTTAAGTAACAAAAACGATTTATTTTAGAGTATCCATTTAACAGAGTGGGTAGAGTGCTGTGCGGTCTATGTCAGGGCGTGTTCGACGGCTGTGGCGGTGGCGGAGGTGTCGGCTGATTGTTGACGCCCATGTCCTTCTTGTTCCATTATTCGAGCACGAGGCGGGCGGGCACAGGCTGAGGAAGAATGATCTCCTGGGTCTTGTGCACGCTGGACGTAGCCCAGGGAGAGTGGACCTGAGAGGTGGCCTCTCGGTTCACGCTGCTGGGTCCTGGTCCTGGAGCGGGGACCAGAGGTCTAGGCAGAGGTCCGTGAGGGAGTGGGCCAGGTCCCAAGGGTCCTGGTCCGTAGGGGCCTGGTCCTGGACCCAGAGGCCCAGGTCCCAGAGGACCTGGTCCTAGAGGTTCCAGTGGTCCTGGTCCGAATGGTCCGGGTCCGAGAGGGCCTGGTCCTGGTCCGAATGGTCCTGGTCCGAATGGTCCGGGTCCGAGAGGGCCTGGTCCTGGTCCTAGAGGTCCTGGTCCTAGAGGTCCTGGTCCCAGAGGCCCTGGGTACTGAGCACTCACAGCAGCTACTACGAGCAAGGCTATCGCCACCTAGAATATGTCACCAACCTCCGCTAATTTGCGGTTTGCCTTTGACACTCACGAATAAAGTTAATATTTTAAAGCCGAATCGGTTGTAAAACAAGACTTTTGTTTAACGTTTTCTGAGAATGTCCGTCTCACAGATAAACCCAAGTTCCCTATTGATCATAGCTCGATACTTACATAATAAGAACGATACAACATTATTGGAGCCCGTTAATTCTGGTTAATAATAAATATCATTGAGGTGTTGCCTGATTTTTGAGTTGGAAATTTTAAGTGAAACGCTTTTATAATTCTATTCTTGGCATCTACTTGTCGGTGCATGGTTTTCGTGTCAAAGATAGTAATTTAATAAATTTAAGAGAAGATGTTTTAATTATAGACTTATTCGTTCATCACTTTATTTAGGGTTCTACGGTTCAAATTTAATATCCCACGATTAATATCGGACTAACTATCCCAAAAAAAAATATGGAAAAATATTACTGAATTTTTTTATCTGAAGGTACTGAACGGAATAAGTTTATACTCTAAGTTGTCCACGTGGTATCTCACCAGCTTGATCATTGTTGTTGCTGCTGCTGTTAGGACGACAGAGACTGACGGCATGCTCAACTGCGCCCGGGATTTTTATAGTATGGTGTCCCTTTCGCTCCGGGTCCGTGGAACTTATCTGTCCTCGCAATCTCTTCTCTCCACCAGGTACCAATGTCGCCCGCCTCATTTAACTTCCCACATTAAGGAACCACACAACGCACGCGCGCATTGCGGCAATGAAAAGCAAAACCCGCTCGTAAAATGTTGGCAGTCGTAATAACTCTCGCGATATATCACGTGAATTAGGTGTTAAGATGTGTGACCGTAGTCGAGATACATCCAGGCACAATAAACAACAACAACTCAGAATATTTCCTGTCCCGGAAGTCGGACGTAATTTGAATTATAATTTTTTTTAATTACAGAAACAGACTTTTAGATTGCTAGTGAATTACTATTAAGAAGGCTAAAAAAATGTAAAACCTCGGGAAACAGAAAATTAAACCAATTCGGCTAAAAATCCTGGACAGTGTTTGGTGCTAGGCAGTGAATTATGAGAAGATTCGTTTAGAGGAGATAATATCCAGAAAATAATATCAGAGAGTCAGTAAATACAAAATAAAACATTTTATTCTGTAACAAATTCATAATCTTTCTGAACAAAATCGACCCATAGGAATGTTAGGAGATGCTGGAACAATTTCATGTTAGAGTAAATAAAGAAAGGTGTACTGATTATTATAACCACGAGAATTCTCCCTCACGAATACAGTTGAGCTATTTGAAATATTATTTGCCCTTGAACGATATTTTATACTTTGTCTTTCAGGCTCTGAATTTCATATAGAAGCCTAGAAACCCAGTACAGCCAAGAGCGACACAACCGCACAATACAATTGACAAACTTAAAAGTCTTTATAAACCAATATAAAATAATTAAAAATATATAATTAAATATAATATATTAATAATATATCTTTGTATTTACTCGTCAAAATACGGAAACTCCTTGTGGTTTCTTTACGTTTTTAATAGTGAAATTAATTTATTTTAGCAGGAGGAAGAAATGTATTGATAAGAAACAGATGACGCTCTTCGGATAGAATTTCTGAGACTCTAAATCAGTATTTTTTTTGGCCACCTGAAGTCATATATAACACAAATAGATCGCCTCATATTCCTAGTTTACCAGACAGAAGACATAAATCCAGGAATATCCGTACCAAACGTTACATACCAATTGTGTGGTAAGTTAAAGAATGACGGAAATAAGGATGCTACAGGAAACCAAAAAACTCTAAATAAAACCTTGGTAAATTAAAAAAAAATGGTGACGGTTTAAAATATCTATACATTTTTTTAAAAAACCAGCATAACTTGTCAAAAGGTTTTTTAATTTTATGCGAACATGTTGTATTTCATTTAGTGACAAAATTATTCTAGAGTAATAAAAAAAAGAGCAGACAAATTAATATGGATATTCTAAATGTATAAATTTTACACTAATATATTTAACTGGATATAACAAATGTCCTCACATTCGACCAAAATTAAACCTTTGGACTGTTTGATTAATCGGATTGGCAATTAGTTATATTTATTTTTTTTAAAAAAAAATACCATTGTCTCCACACTTCCCCTCCACAAAAAAACCCCAAACATATTGTTCAATAAATCGATAAGTGAATTGGTGCACATTTGTATGCCACTTATCTACACGTCGAGTTACATTTGACCCGATCAAATTACTGCTAAATCCCGCACAATATTGATTTCCAGTCGCCTATTATCACAACTGGTGGACCGTCAAATACAATTTGCGATAATCGTCTGGGTCTGGAAGTACGAATTTGTTTGAAATAATACAAAAACACACAGGCTACATTCTAACATTCTCGCTTGTTCCTGAATATCATTCCTGAATTTTGCTATTTTTTTTAAATACGTAAGTCGTAATGAGGAAGTCGTTTTATCAATATAATGTGAGATAAGGGTTGTTTCTTTATATAAAATGGCATTTCAAGAGGAAAAATTTCTTTCGAACAGTATTCAGATTACGTAGTGTTTTTAATTAGAATTTACAGAATTTTTAATGAATTTAAAAATATACAGGGTGTATGAGCAAATTATAATGAACGGTGGGGGTTAGAAATTCCCCCCCCCCCAGAATAATGACGTCAGTGTCACGAAATACGATAAATGCTCAAAACCAATGTCACTATGGGTGTATCGCAGCTATCTATATAAATTTATAACTGTTAACTATTTTATTAACTATTTGGTTCAGAGAATAGATAAGTGAAAGAAATCGTGGAAGGTGACAGTGAAAACAGAAGTAAATGTTAACAAAACGACGTCCTCAATTATTGTGAAATGCGGTTTTACTCATATAATAAATTTAATTTAATTATCGTTAACACGCGAGTTCTTCTTTAGTCTGGAGATTAACCATCTTTAAGCCAAGGAATTCGTTCTCGAAAATTGTGTAGTGGATTACCATAATCGAATCAGACTCTTGTTAAGTGCCGCACCAAGGCGGCGTTGGTTTTGGCAGGTAAATTCACCGTAACATGTTGCCGAAAATTTTTTTTTCCACGCTATAACTCAATTGTAGTAAAGTATTAAAAATTTTAGGAATCAGGAAAAAATTTAATATTGGAAACCCACGCAGATGAACTTCGTTTTTTCGATTTAAAGGCTCACAATTAGACCGCCATTTATGAATTAAAGTAATATTTGTGAGTGTCTTTTAATTTTTAAGACACGAAATGATTAAAAAAAGTTTGGTATTTTTTTTAAAAAAAATACGTAAGTCGTAATGAGGAAGTCGTTTTATCAATATAATGTGTGATAAGGGTTGCTTCTTCATGTTCATGGAAATTCAAGAGGAAAAATTATGCCGAACAGTATTCAGATGTACGTAGTTCTTTTTAAATAGAATTTACAGAATGTTTAATGAATTTAAAAATAAAGGCTCACATATAGACCGCCATTTATGAATTAAAGTAAGACACGAAATAATTTAAAAAGCACTAAATTTTCAACGAATGAATACTAAAAAAATAGTGAAATTATCCTTCACAATATTTTACAATAAATAAGATTCCGCAAGAGTTTTCTCATTCTTGACGCTGATTATCTGCCGTCATAAATCATTTTTTAATTCTGAAAATAATAAATAATACACTGTAAAATTGACTGCACTTGACAGATTAATTTTAATAATACATGTTTGATTTTTTACAATATTTTCCGCTTGTTTCATCATTTTAATTTTCACGGGAAATATCAGTAAAAAATATTTATGCCGATGGAAACTTGACTTCAATTTGGATAAAATAATATAAATATGGTCAATTAATTTATTCACTGAATTAACTAAAATTTACATTAATAAGTTATTAAAATGCAGATGACCGTAAGATTTGAAGTAGAACAGAACGTTTATTCCGTATACTTGTAAAGAAACACGATCTAATTTATTCCAAATATATTAAATACGAAAAGATTGACGAATTTTCGTTTAATGTATAATTTAAACGTTCTCAAACAACTTCCACGGCTGAAATGAAAGTAAATTTAATATAAGTTTTATGAAGTTCAGTGAAAAAATTTATTCCGATTCCATTTGCAATATTTTATACTTTATAAGGAGTCAGATTTTATTCGATTTTAAATTTCTATAAACACACAAGAATGTTTTCACTTGATTTCCAAATCGATTTTTCTCCTAGTATATATTTTTTTTCCTCAGCAGTGGATATTAAAGTACTATTTATGTTTCCTTCTGGACTTGGTAATTTTCTCTATTGTGTACATAGTTGAATCAGTATTTTTGTGAAATTATGCTGTGAAAAGTTATTACTTTCGATGGCAGAGAACCTTTGTTTCATTCCTTTGTTTTATCCTGTACGCCTTGTATTTAAAACTTCATTTCATTGCAAAAAGCAAAACTTTGGAAATTCGATACCGGTACGAAGAGTCCATAATAACACGGGAATCCAAAATTAATGAGCTCCACGGAGGACGACTCTACAAAGTTTTAACGTGCTTTTGAAGTTGTTCCCTCGTACTTCTATTAAGTAGGCCCATTGTTATTCACTGAATCTCTGCAACGCGCCTGAATGTCGGGAGTGCATTCCCCATTTGTGGCAACGGTTTCCATGGCAACGAACGCTCTGTCGCCACAGCAACAGGTAGCTGGCTGGCTGGCTGGCTCGCTCGAGCTCCGAGGATGAGTGGATATTTCCACAATTCCGAGAAAATCCTGCATAGAGGATGCTTTAGAACGGAGAGCCTGTTCGTTTTAATTTGGTATAAAATTACAGTCATTGGAAGGAAAAATTCGCGAGGAACTCGTGTGTTGGCAATTGTCTCTAGTGCTACGGAAAATATGACTTGGTTATTATTATCCGTTGCTATAGTTGTTGTATTACTACCTTCAACTTCCACCTGTTGTTTATAGACCTCTCTTAAAAGGAATTAAATTTGAGTTCATTTCAGAAACGCGACGTAGAAATATCGCTATATTTTGTAAGCTCAGAATGGAAACGGAAATGTATTCGTTCTGTATGAATTCTTTATTACTGGAAATTAAAATTTTATACGTTTATATGAACGTCATTATTTATGTGCGATTGGATTTCAATCCACTGATCTCTGTATTGTAATTACAGTTTATTTTAATGAAAAATAATTTATTAATAGTAATGAACCCAATACAACAAACTAAGATAAACTTTGAAACAAATCTCGGTGAAATGAAATCAATATTAATTTATAATTTCATTTAAACCGTTTTTTTAATCAATATAATCTGTATTTAATTTCAGGTAAAAAAGCTTTTAAAATTCAATTGAATTCATATAGGAAAATAGTAACATTTTTTTACTTTAATACTGAAAATAAAATAAGGTTCCACAAATATCCTCCTAAATGACAGCTTCAATAACTACATCCAAGATTAATGATTGGACTTTGTTACGGTAAACATGTCGTACTTATAGAGAATAAATTTAAAAATCTGAGATTCGAATACTTTCACAGGACTGATGACACGAGTTCTACAATTTTTTAGATAATAACTTTATACGTGACGAAGAAACACTCCAAAAAATTATTTAAATGAAGGCAACTGTATTTATTACGATATTTTGTGCTACTGGGGAGGCATTAAAATAAGAATAACATTCTTAGTTTATAAATACAAGTATTTAGTAAAGATTTTCATAGGATTACGATTGACAGATTCAAACCGGGAATCGACCCAGGACATCCTCATTCTACGTGGTGCTCTTACCAACTGAGCTACCATTTCTTCAATAGTTATATAGACCTGAACACAGGCTCACCTTCAATATAATAAATCAGATTATTTACGGTCTAACATCTTGCACCTAACAGAGAGTCCACCAGGACATCTTAAATGGTAACGGTACCAAATGGAGCTTTAGGGTTCGATTCCTGGCCTGGTCGAAATTTTTACATTAACCTTTAATACCAGTTTCACAGCTATTAGTGATCAGCTTCCGTTGAAGCTTCTGTTCTAGTAGTAAATTTTTTTAAAAAAATAATAACGGTAAATTTGGTATCACTATTGAGGAGAAATATTGTCTCCATTGTAAATCTTTCTGACGTCATAATTTATGACTGAGCGTTTTCCAGTAGTATAACGGTATGTCATGTTGAATAAAAAAGAACCTTAATGTTGATTCCTTTTATACACGTATTTTGTAGCTACTCTCATATTTTCTAGTCGTATCGCTGGTTTTTTTTATCTGAGCTGTAATGAAGAGGAGTAAGAAGAAATCTTTTAGCCGAGATACGCTGAATTGCAACACTGCGCGTTCTTGGAATAAAAAGCTCCAGTTCAGTTTAATATCATTTTCAAGTTTCTATGTTTTATTTATTTAATTAATATTTTATTCAGTCGATAATCAAATTTCGAGAATTTCAAATCCGATTCTACGCTGTAGTCGAGATTAAATTTTATTCGTTGTAATTCAACGTATTTAAAATGTATTTGGTTGCAGTAGTAAAATCAGTTTATTAATACTGAAATTTATACGCAATAATATTTGAGTAATATAAAATAAATTTCTCCATGTTCCTTTTGCTAAGCAGAAATAAAACTATTTCTGCTTGCTAAGTGGAATTATTTACCACGGAAAAAATTAATGTAGAACTTAATCGGTACAAATATTTGAAGGCGCGTTTCTCATGATAATGTTAAATTATTTTTCTTTAATTTGACATACTTTCTACGAAGAATAACGAATAAATTCAAGTCCTTCGTCTACGGAATCTGTAGATTAAAATGGTGTGGTTGAGAATCAAATTCGAGGATAAACAAACAAATAAATATTTTTTATTATTAACCAATAGGTGATACTAGTCAACAATGCAAAATTTAATTTAGTATTCCGAATAGCTGCTGCTGCTGCTGCATGGCGGGTGTGTGGTGGGCTGCGACGAGGTGGCGAGATCCGTTGATTGGCCGCTTACTCGGTGACGAGACCCACGGGGATGGGCACGGGTCTGATGATGTCCTGGCTCTTGTGAACAGCAGACTTGGCCCAGGGAGAGTGGACCTGGAAGGTGGCTTCGCGGTTCAGACTGCTGGGTCCGGGTCCGGGGGCGGGAACCTGGGGGCGAGGAAGGCGGGGCAGGGGCCCGTGCAGGGGGCCGGGGCCAGGGGGCAGCTGGGCGACGCACACGGCCGCCACCAGGGCCACGAGGAGAGCCACGCAAACCTGCAGACAAAGGGGGGGAGGTCACACAATTACAGATGGCGCTGGTCCACGTTGCCGTCGCGAGTCATTTCACGTCAGGCTGTTTTCCTTGGAGTGTCAGGACGGATTTTTTCTGTTCGATTTTATTTATACTTAAAACGTCGTAAGATGTAGATAGCATAAGTTACGCTGATTTTTTATTCTTGGATTAAACATTATTTTTTAAAAATATCTCACACTAACTCTGCAAATCAAATTTAGATAGTGATATGATATTTTTCTTGAATAAATCCACATGGCTTCCTCGGCTTACATTAACATCTACTCCAGAGGCAATGGATTGTTTTTGTTGGTCTGCGGAACCACCAAGTGAATGAAGTTTCGTTCAACTCCGTTATTCAAGAAAATACGAGCGCAAATATCCACCTTGAATTAATTAAGCTTTACTTTCTGTTTCGTTCTTATGTAAAAAAAATACGTCGATTAGTTTCCAACAAAAAAAAAATATTGAAATGTATTTTCAAACCTTCAGGGGATTTTTTTTTTTAAAATATCAGAGTTAATTCTGAAACAATAAAAAGCTTTTTACATCATCCCTGATTTCGTTTGGCACTGAAGTCTCAGCCTAATCCCTCTGGTGTAGCTCGAACGCCACGAGCAAACAAATACAGAAATGTTATTCCGCCCGCGTGTGTGATTTGAGCGGAAATCAAACAACAACTGAAAGAAATAAATGAGCTGAAACCGTACCTTATTCAAAATTTCTCATTATTATTATTATTATATCATTGTCATTAACACTCGCAAAAAATGATTGCTAGTTCTTCCAGGGGAAAAAGTGGGGGGTCTCCATTATGACAGACAGTACAGGCTGTTAAAGAAAACAAAACTAGACGCATATGTGGGTGTAGTTGTGGAGTTAGCGTAATAAAGAGTCAGATTTAAGAAATTCACTTCGAAGTTTTAGTAATCGTTTGTTAAAATCAGATTAGGCTAGTATTTGTTATACAGTTAATTGGATGATTTTAAGATGAGCCAGACTAATACAGGCACGGAGAGAAAAGGTTATATGAATATGAAAAGATAGATAAAGATAATATAACTATTATTTTCATATAAATGAAAAATAGAAAAAAATATAAAAGTAGGAAATGTTATTTAAAAGAGAGAGAAAGAGGCGGTTCCAAAATTAATAACTGTATAAGAAAGGAGGTCAGAGAGTACTAAAATCATAGAAAAAATTGTTAAATATACCGTTTTTAAAATGAAGAAACAGGATTTGCTTACAAACCATTTTGTGAGGTTATAAAATAATTTTTAAAAAAGAGGAAATAAGAACATCAGGAATAACAATAAGTTTTCTATATAAATAATGGAAGGGACTAAATATTTTTAGAAATTATTAATGAGTGGATATTTTTTAAAGTGTGGTTTGGTTCAGTCGTTATCCCTGGATACTTACCAGCTTGGACATGTTGAGCTGTGAAGTTTCTGTTGATTGCTGATCCCAGAAGTCCACTGCCAGTGCTTATATACCTCGAGACAACGCACAGCCTTGAGGTCCCTGGTACCAGGGAAGTGCCTTTCACGTCACCAGCCAGTGTCTACCTCCAACACGCCTCATAAACCGAAACAATTTTTAAATGGTGTCATGAGAGCCAAATAAATCTTTAGCTCTTTGGGAGGGTGGATTCCGTTTAATAATAGTCGCAATCATGAAAATCGATTTCTTTTATGTAAGACTATTTCTGGTAAGAAGTCTTCGTTGACTGCTTTGCCCTCTTCACTATAGACGCACTAATTTCTTTTCTTATTACGACGTGTGCTAATAAATTCTGCAATTTATAGAACTTAAATGACATCTTTCACACAAAACCCCTTTTTCAATCAGTCATTCCTTTTATAATCTTTTCGTATTATTTTCCGAGTGTCCTTGAGAAGTTTTTATATCAATGGTACGTTGGACGGGAGGAATTAAATTTTAACTTACTGTGCGAATAATTAATGATCATTACTTGATAAAATTTCAAAGGCAGTACATCACTATATATATATATATATATATATATATATATATATATATATATATCAATATTATTATAAATGCATTGACACAGACAAATTAGTAATAAATAATATAATAACCAAACAAACAGTAAAAAATTACGCCACGTTTCGTCCTCAATCCAGGATTTCATCAGGTGCACAATGGACTAAATAATTTCTATACATTGAAAAACTATTCTATAAATAAATAGGCAAATATTTATGTTTCATAAATAAATTTTGCGTATAATTTCCAAGACATGCTCGACCTGCAACCACTGTAACCAAGTCGCACGGAAAATGGTTTATTCAATTGTACATCCGGTGAAGTTCTGGATTGAGGACGAAATTGTGTGTTAATTTTTATGTTTTTTGTTGTTAAATTATTTACGACTTTGCATGTGTTCGTGTTCGTTTCTGTTTCAACCAATCTTATCCTAACTGCAGACACAATTTTTTTGGTATCTTCTTCACGTTTTGTTATGACAAATTTTACGTAATAAATATTCAGTATACGTTTGCCGTTCAATTAAGAACTATAAAGCCTAATATAATAATTCTTACAATATATGAAACAGAATCAGTCGCATACATTATGGATGTTGGTATCAATTTTTTTTAACACAAATGATTTTTTAAAATGTATTTAATAATAAAGGTAACTTATTTTCATGTCATCATAACTCAATCTTCTGAATGACGAAGATCTATATAATATAATAAAAAAGGATGTATATTTGTATGTATGTATTTACGTTAATTTCTATATAGGTTTAAACGCGTAGACGGATTGCTACAAACAATTGATACACATATTCTTTAAAACGGTACTGTGGGGGTAATAACACCCCTAGCATAAAGGTGGAAAGAATTATAATTAAAAAATGTGATGATTTTGAGTTAAATTTCTGCGCGGTCAAGACACCGTGACGTCATGCGAGAGGGAGAGACGTTCGAACGCAACGAACAAAGGAAATAGTTCCTTTTTCCGTGGTGAAATAAAGCAGAAATATTTTCATTGAATAAAAAATATAATTTTATGCAGAAATATTCCATCGAATGATAATAAAAAACAACACGAAATACTTTACGATTTTTGCAGAAAATGTAAGTTAATTTTCGTGCGATATTAGTGACTGCAATATGGCGACTATTTGTTTAATGAATAAGAAAGATAGCCAATACAGACAAAAAAAGGGTAATATAAATACCACACAACGTTTCTGGGATCCTTGTTTCTTTCGTCAGGTGCTAAGAAGAGCCTAGAGAAACACAACTGCACTGGTCAGGTGCTATGAAGAGCCAGAGAAACACTGACCAGTGCAGTTGTGTTTTTAAAGGTTCTTCTTAGCACCTGACGAAAGGATCCCAGAAACGTTGTGTGGTATTTATATTACCCTTTTTTTGGCTGTATTGGCTATTTGTCTTCTATCAGACGTAATTTTTTTTCAGTTTGACTATTTGTTTATATTGTGAATTTAGTTAATTTTTTTTTAGGGCAACTGGCTATATGAGGGTAACCCACTTTGGGCAACTCCCCTTTAATAGCATAGGAAGGGATTTGAAAGGGGGGATGCGGAAGGGTAGAGGAATCCAAGGGTTAACTAGGGCCCCCGGGCTATATTTTAAGGATCCTACCTGGCATTCGTTTAAAGAAATGCAGGGAAAACCCTAGAAAAACCTGCATTAGGTAGGTCGGGCATTGGGTACTTGTCGCACGCCCTTCCGATAGCGGGAGAGGAGTTTGCTGTGGGGACGCAGAGAAATTCGGAGGTATGTTTGTTGGGATTGAAGCAATGCAATTCAATGAATTTTATAGCTGCTCAAATTATTCACTATCGATATAAAGGATGTACGGAACTAGGAACAGTTAGATTTAGGTTAAATCACTTCTTGACTAATGAATAATATAGAATTAATTTATATAAATAAGTACACGGGCAACGCCGGGCACACAGATAGCAACGAATAAATGTTTGAGACTGTTTCTTGTCTGAATATGAAGAACTATTTTGTGTGTGTGTGTGTGACATACTTTCGATATTGTTGCGGAAATTCTGGAAGCAATTCAGAATCGATTACGGGGGTTAACCTCTTCATAGCCCCTCGAGTTGTGAGGCAATAAGCAAGTTCCCTGCCCTGTTTCACTTTTTTTTTTGTACGGCGGGAAAGTATTTCGTTTACTGTTTCCCCATTGATGGTATCCCTGCACGTCTCGAGATACCACACAATTTATCTGATGAACGTGATGAAACTCGTTTCCTTTGTAACCAGGTTATTGATCAACGATAAGTATATGCGTGTCAACGTACAGGTAAAGAGAATTGGGTTCCTCGTTTATGAATTAAGGGTTTCATGAAATTATATGAAAAATCTGAAACTCACCATTGAATGTGAGCGAACATATTATTCACTTTTGTAGATTAATTTATATTGGCGAAGAAAAATATTATTGAAGTTAACTGTGAGTTGTAGGACTTCAACAGAACCTATCACTATACTGCACGACTTTCTTCATTAATAATTATTAATTTCGTGATTTTTGAGATTTTTTGGAATGTTTTTCTTCCTTACATGCCTTTGGGGTAATAATTTGTGTTTATTATTTTATATTTTTATCACTATACGATTAGTCAGGGCCAGGGCCAGACCGTAGCATGTTTTGAATATACTTTTTTCCCTCGTAATTTTACCGTGTTTTTCCTGTTAAATTTACAGATTAAATAGCAGAAAATTTAGTTAGGCGTGAAGAAAAGAAAAATTAAAGTATCAGAAAATTAAAAGTTGTATTTAATGTTGTAACAGATACATAATTATGTGAAACCCGTAACTATTGTCCGGAAATAGTTTATTATTCGAACTTCAGGAGTTTGGAGACAGAATATAAAGATTTGTTGATGAATTAACTCTGTCGCTTGTCTTATTAATCAATTTAATGTAGCTGAATTATGCTACCCATTTCTAATTTATTACGTCTATAAATTTAATTATATTTTAAAGTGTTTGCCTGTAGTTAGATATTCAACATCTAAGGTGAATAAGAGTAGGAAACATAACTCCCTAAAGAGTTTTGTAAGCAAAAGTAAATTAATTGTTATGTTAAAATCTAGAGCAGGGATTCCCAACAGGGTCCTGGTGCCCTTGGGGGAGGGGGGGGGATTCTGGAAGTTTAAAATATGTCTATAATATTCAAGTCTGTTGGGAGTTGGTGAAAAAAATTTCTGTTCTTTTTTAAGGCCGGTTTTAGCCTCGTTAACCGTTTATTAAGAAACAAAAAAATTAGAAATATAGATTTAATATAACAACACGTGGCGAATTAAGATTATTATTAATTTATTTTACGCCTAATATTATGTATTACGGAATAGTAACAACGAAAACTCTCTCATTAATATTTAATACTTCGTATAATAATTACATATAAATTAGTTAAATAGACAAATTGTTTAATAAAATATATATTTATATGTTTACGTTAGGTTCTTACAACTACAACTTGATACATGGTGATATTTATGCATTATAATGAAAAATAATAGGGGGTGGGGGGTCTATTGAAAAAAATAGTTGTCAAGAGGTCGAAGTAGAATCCCAGTTTCTGACTATTATTCGAGTTGATCCTTATTTCTCAGGAGGATTTTCATCCCTTAGAGTAATAATTACAAAATATATTTAGTCGATGATTTTGATAACTTTTAAATTCAGATGTATGTTGTGAAGTGACGTAACATTTTATTTTTGCGTCTGTATTTAGACATTATTAAGCTTATTTAATATCACTAAGAAGAATCTATTAATAGTGTCCAGTTATTATCAACAAGGTAAATAATTTCGGACTATTGTAAACAATTATTTTGACTTTTAACTTTCTTTAAAGGTAAAATATTCGAAACTGGATCCTGTTATGTAAGGAAACAACGGTGTGTCCAGAAGTTTTTAAGGATGGAGGTTACGCTGTGTAATAATGGGGGGATTGTGATCGTGTGTAATGACGCGCGATCAATTGCATTCGACGCCAAGGGCAGCCAATTGACAGTAATCTCTCTTACAGATCTCTCCTCTCGTTCTCCCGATCCACACTCTCATACACGACATGAATCGAGTGGGAAGGGAAGGGGGGGGGGGAATTTTCTCTCTCGTTAGAAAGTCTACCGGATACGAATCAACGCCCAACTACTGTACGAGCTTCTAAACCGTGCACACTCGAGTATCCCAAAGTAAACTTCCTTGGCGCACCAGTGTGACGTATCGATACAACACAGGTTAATGCGGAAATGGTGGCAAAACAAGGAGTGCGATCGGTTTTGTTCTCTTCCTAGGAATTTATAAATTAACATCTACGGACTGACTGAAAAAAACTAATCTCACCGATTTTAAAAAACACCTGTCTTAATTGTGCCCTTATTTTTCGCGACATAATAAAATAATTAGAAATAAATCGGGTTAAATATTTACTATCACACAAAGTTTCTATGACGTCAATTAATTGATACCTGTAACCGTAAATTGTTTTCACCGTTAACACAAGCAACTTGTATTCAACTGATGTCAGAGCACGCCATGAAAACACGTTTTGTGTTAATAAATGTTTAACCCGGTTGCAAAGCCTAGAATATTTTTATTCAGAAGTAAACCTTGATGTTGAAACAATAAATAACAAGTAAAATGAAAAAAAAACCATTCAATTAGTTAGAATAATAAAATTTATATATGTATAAACGATTAAGAAGACGCACAAACAGCTCTCATAATAAGTTTATTTTAAATATATTATTTCAATTGTTTTCTACGGATTATATGAAAACAAAATCTGCTATTAAAGTATCAGGGTCCTTTAATTCAATTTAATTTCATGGGCCTCTTCGGCTTGAGCTTGAAAAAGCTTTCTTTCAGTTCTTGAATTAAAAATGTGTTATTCAATTTTTGATAAAGGATTAAAGATTTACGTTTTTATTGAAGTTGTAATTTTCTTAGAACCACTTGATGTAGTATATATTATTTTTTTCCATCCAAAAATGAAATTGATAAAAATTGTTGTGTTTTCATATAGAATCTTATGCCGTTAATTGGGTAATTTTTCGTAACTTTAGAAATTTAATAAAATTTCTTTTTAATTCAGTTCTAAAAAAAATTCACGTTTTTTTTATAAATATAGTTTATATAGTCAGTAAATAAAAATTTGGTATATCATTTTTTAATATTCCTATTCATGTAAAAAATGCATGCAAAATAATTTTAGCATTAAGACACACAAAAAGGATAATTAATAAAAAATAATGCGAAAAGATTAAGGAAACTCGTTTTTAAGCTGGTACGGACAAGAGTCTGGAGCATTAAAAATTTCGGTATATATATATATGTCTTAAATACGAAATTACAGTGTGTTTGAATAAAACAAGCTGTTTGGAAAATAAAAAAAATCTACATAATTAATTATATTTCCTAAACACCACAATAATTTACGGTTGACTATAAACTCAGGACGTCAAGTAGATGACCGCTTATCGATCAATAAATTTACACATTTTGCTTTTGTTTCCTGTTGCTTCAACTTTCCCTGAAAGCCTCCTTCCGAACGATTTTTTATTTATTTTCTCTCTTCCTCACACACAAAGAGTGTTTGCTGAAAACTTCTTATAAAGTTTCTTCGTAATCTTCTCCGATCCTATCGATACAAATATTTTTTTTCCCCGCTTTCTAAAAGAGAAACTTCTAAACAATTTCTTAAGTACTTTCCATCCATTCATTACAGAACCTTTAGCGAAATTGGAGGTTATAAAAGAAATATATCGATTTAACTTTCCCCACAGATTTTAACATTTTGGAGTCTTTAAAAAGTTTATTCAACTTTTTTTTATACAAATTACAAGAACAAGAGGAGTTTGGACATTAGCGTTGAGGGGATTTAAAGCACTGATGCACTCATGCATAAGTTTATTTTTTTTATGTTGAATAATGACGTGGAACATAAAATAAGCTTAGTGATAATTGATTAATGAGATTAAGGAATTTCAAGCTTTCACAATTAATTTACACGAGTATAAAAGTCCTGAAAGAATTTACGTTTGCCAATGTTTCTTTATTTATTGGACCTTTTAACGTCGGTTGTCTATCAAAAAACTACGTCGTCTTCTGGTTTCAGAAACAAGGTAACTTAATCTGTGCATCAAGACTTGAAAATAAAATATTTATTTAATTATTTTTCCTCACACATTTGTTACTCTTTGTTCCTCGGTTAAGTGCGACAGATTCCAAATGCAATGTTAAAAAAACATAACAAATGTACATATTTTAAGAGGAAATAATATACAAATGTATTTGTATTCTAAACGTTATTTGTTGTCGAAACGTCATTAGTTTCCAGTTTCTTTCCCTCTTCAGTATCGTAGTCACCTCTATTTGTAAAAGAAAAATACGGTAGAGGTAAAAAATATTGTTATGATTCCGGTCTACAGTCGCTTAGCCATTAATCAAAGATCCGGTTCTAACTCTGTCGGATTCTCCACTCAAAAAACATTTATATTCCAACAAAACAACAGTACGCATAATTATATATATATATATATATACATATATTTCTAAAAAAACTATAATTTACTCTTGACTTTCAAATATATGGTGAGTAGATAATTTTTCATAATTAAGATGCGTTCCAATCCCATTTATAAAAATGTATGAGAATATTACAAATTCATTTTAATCAAAATATAATTACCTCAGTATTGTTTCTTACAATTATACACAGTTCAATGTAAATTTGGAATTCAATATTGTTTTTAACACAGTAACATAACTGTATAATAAAATTGTATTCCTAATCGTACAATAGGATTTTTAGAGAATAAATAGTAGGTAAATCAGCCTTTGTTTCTGAAGGATTCGAGTAAAATGATAGAGTTTAATCGTTTCAAAGGCGCTGATAAATTTATAATATTATATTACTGGAATTTGAAACCTGTAGGCGGCACCTTTTGCAAGGGGCTAATTAATGAGGTTGCTTTGAGAATTATACAAGCTTCGCCGAAAGGAAAATTTGTTTAGAGAGGAAGGAGGCTCGCTCAATTCTGGTCGGTTTATGCAAAATGTTTATTTTCATACCATTCGAGTTAATAGCAGTGTAAAATATATGAATTTTTTTTTAGAGTAACAGGCTAGATGAGAGTATTTCACGTTGTGCCTTTAATACCATCTGAAGGGATTTGAAATGAGAGTTTACCTTCAAAACCGTTCCTGAAAAAAATATCCTAGTACTCAATACCATAATGTGGTTCATAGCTTGTTTCTTTTTCACATTTTTAAATTACGTTTTTAAGAACACTATAAATGCTTTCAAACAAACTTATCTCTAGAAAGCTGTGAAAGTGGACTAACAGACTAGGATAGAAAAATCTCGACGGGTCCGGGAATCGAACCCAGGATCAATGTTTAGAACGCGGTCTCTTTTGCAAGTTAAAGCTTAGAGAAAACTCGAGTCGACGAGGACAGAGCGACCGCATACAGTGTGGTACTACGGGGTTCGATTCCCGGTACAGTAGAGATTTTTCGATCCTAGTCTGTTGTTATCTATGTTTTTATTGAGGAATATAAAATATTAATGTCGAAAAAACTGGAATCATTTAAATTATGCAGTTCAATTATCATAATATAAGTGACTTAATCAGTTGAGTTTAAATAAAAATCGATAGTTAAATATATATATTATAAAAAAGGATGTGTATTTGTATGTAAGTATTTAAGTTAATTTCTATACAAATTTTGACGCGTGGATAGGTTGCAACAAAAATTGGTACAGACATTCTTTGAAACACGAGAAACGGTACTATGGGAGTGAGAAACCCCTAACATAAAGGTAGAGGTAATTATAGTTGAAAAATGTTATTATTTTGTGCAAACTTACTGCGCGCCAAGAGACCATGACGTATAGAGACGTTACTACGCGACGAACAAAGGAAATAGTTAATTTTTCCGTAATGAAATATAACAGAAATATTTGTATTGAATAGAAAGTAGAATTTTTCCAGTAATACTTCGTCGAATGATAATAAAAAACAATACAAAGTACTTTACGTTTTTTGCAGGAAATGTAAGTTAATTTTCGTGTCATATTAATGACTCCAATATGGCGACTATTTGTTTACATTGTGAAACTAACTAAGAATTTCTTTAATTTGATCTTTCGTGATGTCTGAAGACTGAGGGACAATTATATCCTGCAATACTCAAGGAGTATATTTAAGAAGAAATTTGGCGATATGTTTGTTGGGATTGATGCATTCATTGTATTTTACAGCTGTTAAATAAATGCAGTATCGGTCTAAAGTGTGTTCGGAACTAGGAATATTGAGATTTATGTTAAATAACTTTTTGACTAAATATTAATATATAATTAAAAACTTTTTCGGCTTTATATAAATAAATACACGGGCATCGCCGGGGACCCAGTTAGTCTTGAATGTAAATGAAAAATTTATTTTAATTATACTAAGTTTGAGTACGGATTTTTTAATACGTAATAAAATTTAAAGTGAATTGTGAGGCCGAGCGCGAGAAAAGCTTGCCCGAACAATCTATAACTAACCCTTCAGTCCATCAAAATCAGTGACAAATAAATCATTTCCATTCAGGCCACTACCAGTAGC
This sequence comes from Zhengitettix transpicula, assembly GCA_037074705.1. Classification (NCBI taxonomy): domain Eukaryota; kingdom Metazoa; phylum Arthropoda; class Insecta; order Orthoptera; family Tetrigidae; genus Zhengitettix; species Zhengitettix transpicula. The sequence continues at coordinate 20,965,715 of CM073592.1, read as the reverse complement.
CATTACACATATCAGAAGGGCTGGCGAGAGGAAACGATACGTTTTGTGAATGGGAACCCGACTCGGAAGGCCGTATCGCCTTTCATCTAGAAGACAGAGTGGCCACCATGTTCCGAGGTTGGCGTAATGAAGGGAAAATTCCCCTCCCCTTCCCCCTTTCCTCTGCCAAAATGATAAATATCGACTCATGAAAGACGAAGTGCCGTTGTTCTACCGTTGGCTTGAAGTTATGTGCACTTTCGAATATCAACCAACTCAATGCAACCGTAACAGCATGACGACTAGTCACTGGTATTGGAATTAATATCCCTTGATAATAGAATGTTCCAGTAACAACAGAACTATATATTTTGTATTGAGTTTGGTCAATATCAAAAGCATAGTAAAATATAATACTTATATCAACCACGGAACGGTTCATTATTTTCCACCCACCACTGTGATGTATTAAGACCTTCATTTTTTTTTACCATGGCAAAAGACGTTTCATGCAGTTACTTTCTACTTACCGAATTACGATCGTAGCGCTCTGTTCCCTAACATTAAAATCTCTGCGCTAATATGAGCCTATTCTAAAATACATTAAGGTAATACTTAAAATTCATTGTCTACGAGAACGAAAATTAATCACTAATTATAAGTCTGTGACGAATTAAAAATTCAATTACTTCCGTGGTGAAGTTGTAAAATTATAGAACGCGTGAAGGAAAGTTCCAAAAATGATATTTTTTTTTGTAGGTGTGGACAGGTTATGTATAGGGTAATCCACATAGTGGCAACTCCCCTCTTATAGCATAGGAATAGGAGCGAAAGGCGGGATGCGGAAAGGTTGAGGAAGGTAGCCAAGGGTTAACTAGGACCACCGGGCTATGGTTTAAGGATCCTACCCTGCAATTCGTCTCAAAGTGATGCAGGGAAAACCCTAGAAAAACCTGCATCAGGTAGGTTTGGCATTCGGTACTTGTCCCACGTCCTTCCGATGGCGGGAGAGAAAATTTGTATGATATATCATGCGTATGAAATTAAACGACGGGAAGTGGTTAAACAATTAATATGTTCTATAAGTCACGGGAAGATAAAATAATTTTTCATGATACTTTAATTAAATTTTATGGCGTCTTGATTTATTGATTTATTTATTTATTTTTATTTTTATTTTTAGGGCAACAGGATACATGAGGGTAATCCACTTAGGGCAACTCCCCTTTAATAGCATAGGAAGGGATTTGAAAGGGGGGATGTGGAAGGGTAGAGGAAGGTAGCCAAGGGTTAACTAGGGCCCCCGGGCTATATTTTAAGGATCCTACCCGGCATTCGCCTAAAGAAATGCAGGGAAAACCCTAGAAAAACCTGCATCGGGTAGGTCGGGCATTGGGTACTTGTCACACGCCCTTCCGATAGCGGGAGAGGAGTTTTCTGTTGGGACGCAGCATTCCCTTCTCCGTGCCTCGACCAGTTTAGGAGGCAGCTGGCCGACTATTCCAATGGGAATAGCGGACAACTCTTACTGTATGCCCAAGGTCTGTGACCCCGGAACATACACCTCTCTGAACAGGCCGAGGTGCCTCGGCTTGTGGGAACCTTAGTTCAAAAACGGAGAGGAAAAGGCATCCCCAAAGGTAGCCCCTTCGTATCTCTCCTAAAAGGTTCGACCTGCGAGAGAATATCCCTAACTTTTTTTTTAGGGCAACAGGCTACATGAGGGTAATCCACTTTGGGCAATTTCCCTTTAATAGCATAGGAAGGGGGGATGCGGAAGGGTGGAGGAAGGTAGCCAAGGGTTAAACTTTTGTTCTATCTATTGAATCCAATATTTTAAACGTTTTCGAAATATTTGACTGAAAGTTAAAGTTATAACTAAATTTAAGACCTTGCATGCCACAGGGAATTGTTAGTATTGATTCTAATTGACATAAAATAATTTGCTGGAGTTAACACGACTTCAAACTGATATAATAGCACATTCTGTGTCAATATATCAGTAATGGGTTCCAATACGTAAATGATACGTAATGATGAATACAGAAACGTCCCCGTGTCAACAGCCCTGAAGATGTATGTGTCGGAAATTGGAGGAAGAAAGTAGAGCTTCTCAGTATGTTATGGACGGAGCCCATTGTCCAAACGAAATTTGGGGGTGTGTGTTGTTTTATAACGGGAGATGGAGGGAGTTTTAGGAGGACGGAGAGAAGGGGGGGGGGGTGTTGCTTTAGACCACCAATTATTAACTTGTGTGAGAGGCAATTTCACTAATCCCGTTAGGGCAAGCGAGAGAGAATTCTAGGAAGGTAATTAGCGTGTAAATGCCATGTTGAGCGTATAATGACGCGGCGCTCTTGGCTTGACGCGGCGCTCTTGGCTAGACGCGTCGCTATGGAAACGCTGATGGCCGAGCTTTTGTTGTCCCGAGGATGGCGGGTTCTACGACTTTAGCCAAGTGTCACCTGCAGGGAAGAGGAAGACATGCCAAACCAATTACCAGCACAGCGATGTACCAAGTTGCTGCGAGGAGGTTCACAGGCGACAACATTCAGCGGACACACACCGGCTCAGTGTATCGTAAAATTTAACAACAGAACATAGGTAGCATTGTTTGCTCTCGGTAAATATTATATAAGATTTTTTTCATTTTTAATACCCTATTTAATGTACTCAATAGATCCTGTGAATTTTCTAAATTTCGTATCTGTCAATTGAATAGTTACCAGAATATTAGTGGTAAAATATTTATTACAGAGGAAGAGTAAAGGAGCTGTACTATATATTTTTTCAAGATCTTTTTTATCAGAATAAAATATATTTAACGATTAATTAATTACCTTGCTGCTACACACAAAATAATTATTGTTAAAAAATTTTTGTATATAACATCGTCGTCACCTAAAATTATTTTCCTCAATAAATTTTTTGTGTAATAAATAGTCGGATATATATGTAATATTGGAATTAAACTATCATAACCAGTCACATAATTGAGACAAATTTTCATAGAATAATTTTTATTTATTTTAATTCATTTTTCCCTGGATTGAGGAAATAGGATACATCATTACATTTAGTCAAAGAATTAGTATAATAAACAATATGATGACATATTAAATATATAATAGATTTATGAATACAATTCTTTTACATTTGACATAATTATTATTTTTTAAAAAATATTACTTAAATAACTAATCATTTTCATTTAAATTCCATAATTCAGCTTCATGCATATTTTCTTTTGAATTTTACTAGTAGAGACTAAAACTGTACCAAAATGAGATCTTTTTAAGTAGCTCAATAACAGAAAATAATAGAGTTTTAGATATTTTCTGTATACCGATTTTCAGACTCATAATTAAAATGAATTTGTCAGTAGAGAGAATAATAATTTTCCATTTAATTGATTTCATAACGCAGAACATATAAAAAAGGATGAGTCATTGTAAAAATGATTAACAGAATAATTCACAGACTGGTGGATCAATATTAAGATTAAAGCCAAGTTAATCATCAACTTTTTATTGAGACAACCTCGTTTCCGACATCAAAAAATTCAAAGTACTCCTCTACGGACTCATCTATAGGAACCAAAAATAAATGAGCAAATCACCAATAATATATTTCTTTCAAATGTATTTAAAAATTTTTACACAATTTAAAGTTTCCCTACACTCTAGCCACATTTATGTACTATCAATATTTTTATTCCTGTTCAATTCTGTAGGTTCAGTGTAATCCTGCTCATGGTTTTGTAAACATCTCCCAGTACTATGACTGATTTTCTCTCATGTTCCTCCCCCCTTGTAAAACTAGTTGGTTTAGTTAATTTATTTACTTTACTGAGATATTTCCGGCGGCGAGGAACAGAAAGAATTTCTTCCCTTAAGTTACCTCTCTTTTTCCCCCCATTCCATCCTTTGTTGGTTGTTGAAAGCCATACTCCCGCTGGAACTAATATTTCCGCAGTACGTGAGGTCAGACACGTGAGAAACTTTCTGCAAGATCTTGATAGAGTTCCCCTAAACTTTACGGCAGTATTGCGACGTCGAGCGCTGAACACACTCAGGATGAGAAATTCGGTTATAAATTACTAAATATGATTACTGATACTGAGGAAAGGTTGTGGTGTTATTGGAAAATAAAATTATACGAATACGGTAGAAAAACGATGAAACGTCATATATATATATATATATATATATATATATATATATATATATTATATTAGTGCCTTATTGTGTGATTTATTTCCAGTTGTTTATTTATCTTCCTCAAAATATAGGGGGCATTAATTAACTGACGGTTGGTGAGAGGAACTAAATAAATAGCCATAATAACTTCCTAAAAACTCTTCATCCAGCCTAGAAGCATTAAGAAGATAGTCAGAGGATACATATATACCAAGATTGGTGTCGAATTCGGTGTTGTGGTAGTAGCCGAGTTCAGTTATGGTATTCCAGCAGGGTTATGTTAAAGTTTAACCCCCTACGGGGGGGGGGGTGGAAAGGAATGATGATGATGATAATTTAATATCCGCCGAGGTGTCGAATCCGGTGTTGTGGTTATCGACGATTTTAGTAATGACATTCCAACGTAAGTGTGGCAGTTGAAAGGGGTGATAACCCATTGGTGTTAAACTTCAACGTAACACCCTTCAACCACCACCCATAGGGTGGTAATGTCAAAACTTAATCCAGAAACTATCACAACACCAATCTTGGTCGTTATTAAAAATTTTTCACCTCACCCCTAGGGCTGTCCTGTCGTTAGGGGATGAAATTTTTTACTGATACCATCGATAGTAGCATTATGATTCTGAGCGATGCCGTAATTTATTTATTCCAGCTTAATATAGGCCGCTATTGCTTATTTAGAATATTCCACCCTCACCCATCCCCACCTACAGGGGTGGACCGAGTTTGGATGAAATTGTTTAAGGCATTAATAAGTAACTTATTTGTCGTATTATACATGATTATTATTGTAAATTGCCATTTTAAGTGTACTACAATATTAATATTATGCTTCATTTCGTAAAAATGCAACTCTACGGGCAAATGACCTGTCGGGTAAACGTCAATCGGGAAAATTCTTGCTCGGAATAAAAACGTGCTTCGGGCAAGTGTGTGTGTCGGGTAAACGACAGGATTACGATTATATATTATAATTAGTGTGGCGAGAAAAATAAATTATCACTCCGAAGTGAGTAAATGAGAAATTTAACAATCAATAGAACGTAAACAATATGATTGAAGTTTACAAAAATATTAATAATTTTTCGTTGTGCTCATGTAAGCAACAATCGTAATTTACCAATAAATCCAAAAATAATTATATGAAAAATTCTTGCAAGTATAATCGAAAAAATAATTTAATATCGATACACATTAAATTTTAAAAATGAATACGACATGACAATTATCTTACCTTGTAGGTGTTGGCAGTTACTTCATCAAACATTAAAAGAAAAAATTTGCAGTAATTCGTATTATCAATTCCCTAAACATTTAGTGGTTTCTGCAACTGTTTAAGATATTTTCTCCGTCAAGTTTTCAGTTTATAAATTTAGATAACGCATTGCAACACAGTCTATCAATATCCTGCGTTGATCAGAAAGGTTTTTTTTCTTTACTGGAATTTTATTCATTTACTGTCCTTATTTATAGTGTAATACAGAATAATAGCACATATACGTTTCTTTGTCGTCGTACTAGTTGTAATGTTAAGAATAAAAATTATTAGTAATTACAAAATTCATTATTTTATCACTAGCGGAGATTGGTTTACTTCGTGTTTTCATTTGGTTAGGTCGTCTCGGGCGAGAACTTCGGTAGCAACTTTCTCGTAGTCACTGACGGCGTTTCATAGCATCGCTCTGAAGAATAGACAGGAAATTGCGTTACTCATAACAGAGTAGGGAGGCTAAAAGGATTGCCGTGTGCCTCAAGCTAAGGGGGGGAAGACGACCGCCGACCTCTGTACTGGAACACTCAACAGTTCCCCAGGGAAAGAAGAAACCTGTGCAACCTGAGGCACGAGCGATGAGATTGTTTTGCAACAGCAATGGAATCACAGCCATTCCATTAGGCAAAGTGAGTTCTGGATTTGCTTCTCAGACACGATTTCTTTTTTTCAAGGAATCACACGTTCGGAACATGATTAAGGATAAAGAGTACGCCATGCCCTCATTAAATTATTAAAATTTATTTTTATACTTGGGATATACAGTAGTCTTAAGTCAGTTCAATTAAAATAATATCAGCATTTATAATATACGTCATTACAATCCAGGAACCGTGTGGACGCGGAGGTGAAGGAGGTGTCGAGGCGGTCGCACCACAAGCGGCAAGAACAGTCGAAAACAACCCCACGAACCACAATATCCATGCAAGAAATCCCTATTCACTACTGAGGGAGGGTGAAACTGACACACAGAACGTAACAAAAAAAAACAGGAAGATTCGTTACATCCATTAAAATAATTATTAAAATATGAATATCGAGACACTATGTATTTTTTTGTTGCATTTTTCATGTACACATTGCTCAAGAAGTGATTAAATAGAGCCTGGTGTTAACAATGAAACTACAATCTCTCACAAAAATACGAAACAAAATCTATTGATAGTGTTTTAAGATACAATAAATCTACAATGGGAGGGATACATAAATCTACAAAAAAATACAGGTTACAGAAGAGTTTTAGGATTTAAAATATATACATATACATTCCTAAAAATAATACAGACACGCGTGGAACACCAAACAAAAATGATTAATAAAAAATCTTTCATTCAATTCAGTTCTTTGTTTTAAAAAACGTAGTGTTTCAAATCAGATTATTGTTTTAGGTAGTAATCCAGGATATAAACGCGTCTCTGAAGCTGGAGATTATCATGTGGATAAGCCGCATACGCATTTGGTCGTAACTCGGTATTATACAAATCCAATATGCCAGCGAAACTGAAGATTTAATATGAAATGATCGTGGCAAACGTGGACAACGAATTCGACGATGCTGAATCAATTACTTATTAATAAAGGAAGCCTTATATAATATAAGGTAATAATTCATAAGCGTCTTAGGAAAAATTACCACACGTGTTCAAGTATACGAGAATCGACATGGTTGAGGTTGTGTACTGGTAAAATAATTCAATTTGGGTCCCCTTTCTAAGTGTGTAAATAATTTGAAGCATTGAATAAAATGTTAATGTGAGAGTAGTAAATAACAATTTATTTATAGATGATACAAAACTCGAATTTAATAAAATGATATATGAAAAACTAAATTTTAACAATAATATATATTTAAGTTATTTTAAGTACTACTCATGCAAGAATAACTGATATGGTTTTTTTTGTTTTGTACTATACATACAGTAATTAATGTTTATTATCTGCATGGTTTACTGATCGAAATTGAGAAGTAATGGAAATTTTTATGTATGAAAATAGTTTTGCTGTATTAAATCTGATTGGTTATAATGTTAAACCATTTCTTAGTCGAGCATAATTTATAGAGTGAATTTTTTTTAAAAAAAATTACGCGACTCTTGGAAGAACACTTAAAACACGTACCATTATAATATTTAAAAAATTTCTCTTTTCTATGAATCGAAAAGACAAAAATATTTACTACCTATTGCTGCAGTGAAGGTTTGACTTAGTCGTACCTTCAATGACAAATAGAAAATTTTAAAAGAAATATGTAACCTACAGGTAACTAATAGAAATACTTCTGATAAAATAGCTTTAAACGTGGCACTTTCATATAATTACTACATTTAGAATTTTTTGATTTATGGTTTTACGTATTAACTTAGTTCCTGGATAATACTTAAAATAGACATGACGAGGCATAGTAAAAGTCTTTTAAATAATTAAGAAATAAGTGAATTAGTCCATTCTTCACTTTAATTTGGAATCTTGTAGCTGCCTCTCACATGAATGAATTTATAATATAAAAATATTTTTATGGTATTGATGACATGATTAAAATTATTAATTTGGCGTTAGATTCTCCAGATTAAATATTAAGGCATTTTTGAGCCGCTACTTGTTGCCCCTGGAAGGTTTGTGTCCCTTGGGACCCGGGGACCTGGCTGGCTGCCTGCGTCTAAGAGGATCGATAATCCTTAGCGACACCTGCCTGCAAATCGATACACAGCTCGACCCTCAATTATCAACACCCGTCCCCACCAATGTATTAAGTGTATTGATTTATTAACACAGGTAATCTCACTTGCTGACTAACTTGTTACGAGTCTGGACGGCTAATAAATTAAATTGGCGCCTGAGTCCCAAATTGTTACACATTCATCGTTTCCCTTAAATGTTCCCCGAGGTATTAGAAAGTAGTCCGTAATTTATTTACCACTAACGCTCTGAGTAAAATATCGAAAACTAAATTACAAGCAAGTAAACGATAAAATCATTTGGGTAGACCGTTATAGAAAAATTGGGTCCACCTGCGGAATTACTGCACTAACAAGGTATGTAATTTAGCCACGTAAACTCGGCTTTTTTAGAGCTCCACAATGTGCCAGAGTAGTTTGTAGACCTGCGAATATTAAAACGCTGATTTCTTATGAGAACATTTTAACATTTCCATTCGTCGCTGAATTATATCTTAGTTAGGAGATGTGAAAAATAATTATAAATTATGCCGTAATGTATGTATTAAATACAAAATGAATTAATTATACGTTCCAATATAAATAAGAAATTAGTCGCTAACGATTAAACGAGAAACATATTTATAAAACAATAATAATTTTAATAAAATGAAAATTTGCGCTGTCCTCTTCAGATTCCAAAATAAAACATATGATAAGTTGATATTTACAAGACCCAATATTTATAAATTTAAAAATCAACTTTTTATAAAAACATGATATAATACAATTATTATTAACGAGTGAAATGATACGCATAATAGCTTATAATTCGGCTATAAAAACAAAAATGTTTTGGAAATAATTTCAATGGAATTTATGTTGATTTATTATTGTAAATAATTTTTATCGGTTTTTATTGGGTTTGATAAGTCTTTTCAAAGTTAATTTTAACTACCAACAATGCGCTCAAGTGCAGTGTGTATAAAATATTTATTTCGGTTGCAATGTGTGTTGATATTTTATTTTAATTTTATTTTAATCAATAAATTGCAAATAATTTTTAAATATATAATAAATGAATTGTATTATAAAAATCATGTTTATAAAATATTAATATATTTAATTTTTAAGTATTTAGGCACGTAAAACTAAGCTTACAAAACTTTTATATTTATATCTGAAGAAGTTGAAAAACGAAGAAACGATACGCAATGCTAATTGTTTTGAACGTACTGGGACGTTGATTTAAATGACGATACTTAGAAGAAAGGAATGAAGAATTTGTCCTCAAATTTTTATTATATATATATATTTATTTAACCTAATAAAATGTATATAGTACATAAATCGAACTCCGTGAAATGTGTTCATATAGGCCTAGATATTAACACGCGATTTATTTTAGAGTTGGTATTTCAAAATAAAAACCGTGTATGATATTGGATGACCTGAGGCGAGCCTAGGAACTACGGTTTTAATTCCAGCGTGGGCGTATCGGTCAGCGATTCTCTGCGCACGCTACAAAGCCAAAACAAATGGTTCTGGAAGCTTCGAAGTGCAATTTCGCCTGTGAATAATGGATGTACGGACGGAGGAGAACATGACATCACACGCACATATCACACGCCATCGTCACGATCAGACTCAGAATCATGACATATGTTAACAACCAATCACGTGCCAAATAATACGATGTTCCCGAGTTGGAATACTGGCACAGCGTGATGCTTTTTGAGATTGTTTTAACTCGGTATGTGTTGTCTGATGTGTCGAAAGTATTCACTGTGCCTCATAAATTCCGTATTACATTCCCACTTGAGAGTTTCGAATACGTAGTTTTTATCTCTCACAAATATAATATTGTTAATTTAGAGTGTTTGGAAGCGGAAATATTAAAATTCAAATTTTTAATGTAAATAATTATATTGTTCCACAGGATGTTTTGTTCAAAGTAAAAGATTATTTATTGTAAAAAGACTTTTCATGTGTTACTAGTGAGGCAATGGAACAGATAATAAATATGCAGCTGCTACGTGAGTGTTAGTAACGACTGATGAATCTAACTTTGTCATTAGAATGGTCCATACGCATGTGTACTTTCATAGGGAACACACTTAAGAGAGACGTAGTTCGTGGATTCGAACGGTAACAAACGCGATTTACGAAAGGAGAAGAGGGAGAATCACAAACGCCCCGAGCCAGGAGCAACTCAATTATCGAAATGGCGAAGTGGAATTCGCGAGCGTTCGTCGGCGAGAGAATGGTTTATTGCTCGCAGGATTCAATGTTCGCCAGCCAAATGGCGATGCGATGCGATGGAAAGGTAAAGCGGGTGGAAGGGAGGTGCTGAGGGGGCTTTCTGTTGTATTCAAAGGTAAGGGTTACTTCCCTGAGGGGTTTAGAATCTCGCGGCCTTCCCCGAGATGCAGAAAGCTAAGAGTCTTACGACTCAGCAATAATATTTTTGATTTCGCGTAAACGACGCAGTCTGAAAATAATAACACCAGCGAAACTTAAATTTATAAAGAATAAATTTTCTTTATAACATATATTTTTAAATTAATATACCAGGAATATTGTGTACACTTTTAATTTTATTTCAAATTAGCACGAAAGCGTTCTTTATAACAGAATATTGCAGCCCTTTTTTACATTTATAATTTATATTGCACTACTTTTTTGATGTTGCAATTTATGTTCAATTAGATTTAGTCTCGCGTTCTCCGTTTTAATTTATATATTTTTTCCCCTCTAATATTGGATAAAATAAATATCTTCGCCTGGTAAAAACGTGCACAAAGTATTCATAAAGCTGATGAATAAAATTTCCTCGCATTTTCATAACAGCAGAACTTGTAAATAGCTGACGATACTGAGAATACATATCAAAACACGATATTATTATTCAAACAGTAAAACAATATTTAATTAAGGTTTGTGAATCTCGACCGGATCGGGAATCGAACACGAGACCTCCCGCTTACCTGGAAAAAGTTATGGAAAAACAATAATGATTTTTAGTGATGACGCAACTATCAGCAATAAATTGAAAAATATGGATTTAATTTGTTAAGGACAAATTTAAAAGTGTACCCAAATTTATTAAAAAAACCATTTTTTTTGTTACGCGTGTTTTCTAACATAACGAAATGAAATAAAATATTTGTAGTAGGTAAAACCATTTAATGAATTATTTAAAAAGGAAATGGTAATAAATAAATCTTCATTATTATAACGATAGAATTAAATGTTTCGTAATAATTGTGTTTCCGTTACTCTCCAAGTGCTAATCATTTTTGTGTCTTCAATTTGATAAATAGGTTTTAAACAAAGTATTGCCAATAAATTATCATAATTTTCTAAATTTATAAAATAGAAATTGGTTCCTCAATTACGTGAGTCTTCAGATAAAATTTACAGAAATATATTAAGTGTTACATTATTTGTAAAAAAAACCGTAAAGAAATCGAGAAATTTCAAGCTTTCTAAAGTTATATTGAAAAATTAAAATGATGTATATAAACAATCTAAATCTTATTCTTTAAATATGGGAATGACATAAAAAACACTTACTTGCAGTTGTAGGAAGAAAAAAATTTTCCTCTTCTTTTTTCAAGAAAAAATCATTTTCTTCACTCTTCTAAAAGGAAATTTCTGCCTCTTCCAGTCAATGTCGAAACGATAGAAAATACTTCTTAACAAAATTAAACTTTTGCAAAAATGTATTTTCGATTCTCAACGTTCTTTAATTTATTAAAAATGCGAAACATATTCTTGAAGGTACAAAGTTGTTATATTGTATTGTTTCGTCGTGGCTTACCTTGAGATGTGCCTCGTGGCTGGAAAGCCGTACCATTCAAGTTCCCATCGTGAAGTTTAAATGTGCCAACGTTTCAAAGTTCCATTGTCCCTGGAAGAAAAGAAAACGAAACAAAAAATTTTAGCAAAAAAGAAAACCAAACTGCAAGCTACATTTTGTTTGACAGATATTAGTGAAAGATTTCCAAAAGGACGTGACAAATCTGTGAGTAAAAATAATAATCAGGAACTTAAACTCGAATAGATGGGTAGGTTAAGGTAATGAATATAATTGAAAAATGATATATGCGCATTTACAGAAACATAACCTTATTAAAACAATTTACGCCTTATTGAAAATAATGAATGAGAAAGATAGCCAATTGAGACAAAAAGGGTAATATAAATACCATACAACGTTTCTGGGATCATTGTCCCTTTCGTCAGGTGCTAAGAAGAGCCTAGAGAAACACAACTGCACTGGTCAGTTGACAACACTCAAAAGCCGGTGCAGTTGTGTTTCTCTAGGCTCTTCTTAGCACCTGACGAAAGGGACAAGGATCCCAGAAACGTTGTATGGTATTTATATTACCCGTTGGCTATCTTTCTTATTCATAATTTTAAAATTACATGCTTATATACAATTAATGGCAGTGATTGTGACAAGTTGTAGATATTGAAATAAATTAGTACAATTTTTTTTCTCAGATTATCCTGAAATATTCCCTATTAATGTCAGAATTATTCTATAAAGCGAAGACATTTTTACAGATCACGTTCTGTGTGTCTCAGTCCAAGACGAACATTTAAAAATTAATTTATTTCTCAGGTGGACACGGGTAGGGCCAACGGATAAAATGAGACCGACTTCCAGTAAGTTTCTTTTCCAGCGAGGCAAGGATGTGGAAGACGGAAAAGCAGACGTGACGCCATTCCGAAATGCGAGAAAATCTCCAGCCAGCCATATAATCTCCGCTGCCGAGGAAAGCAAAAATTCCACCCAGCGAAATGAAGGGCAGGAAATTGGGGTGTCTTGTGTGAACACGAGAGTCATAAAACATGAGCGTGGTTAGCAAATTTCCAGAGGCTTAATGGTATTTGGACAATCCTTTTAACTTTTACACAGGCCTGAATTTTTAATCTGCCGCTGTCTACTTCATTTACTCGAACCCTTACGAATAAAGTAATTGGTTACAACGGAAATACCTTAAAAGAATTACAACAATAAACTTTTAAGGTACCGTAGGTGACTTGTGAAAATCACACAGTAATTTTTTTAATCTGACAGGTGCTACAATGTTGGTAAGTCACCTTGGTTTGCAACCATCGTAAACTAGGATACGTTGTGAATAAAAATTCTCTGGTTATAACTTTACAAGTGGAGCAACAAATGCATCGATACTAAAATTAATTAAAAAAATTAAATTAGTTTAATATATATATTCAGTAATATAGAGAAGCTTTCACATGAAACAAGCCGTAAAAGGCCATGGTTAAGTTGAATTTAAGTATGAGGATCGTCCGGTTCGACGTTTTTTCCATACTCGTACTTTAATTCTATTTAACCATGCATGGCCTTCACGGCTTGATGATTGTAAAAGATTCTCTATATTTCTGAATTTTAAAATTCCAAAACAACCTTTGATCAAATTATATGAAGTTCGTTCTTCATTCAGGCACTATAATTGGAAGAGATCTGTGATTTATAAATTGTAGGTGAGCCGCATTAGGTTCATTGGATCAGTGGTAAAGCGTCATCCCTTTATAATACTTTAAATAAAAAATATTTTTATGTATTTATTATTACTGTTAATAAGGGATAGAAAAAATAAAGGAACCATTAAAAGTGTGAAAAATTAAAAAGAAGCTCCTAGAATGTATTGAAAAGAGTTTTTAAAACTGTCGAGTAAAAAAATCCTAAATAAATAATGATAATAATAATATTTTTATGTATTTATTATTACTGTTAATAAGGGATAGAAAAAATAAAGGAACTATTAAAAGTGTGAAAAATTAAAAAGAAGCTCCTAGAATGTATTGAAAAGAGTTTTTAAAACTGTCGAGTAAAAAAATCCTAAATAAATAATGATAATAATAAAAGATGAGTCATTTTAAGGGAGGAACTTCATAGAATGCCTGGAAAAAAGTTCGTGAAATTCTTGAGAAAAAATTTAAATAAATAATAATTAAACGAATAATAATAATAAAAGGTGAGTCCTTTTAAGCGAAGAAGTTTCTAGAATTCATGGAAAAGGGTTAGTAAAACTGTCGAGTAAAAAATCCTAAATAAATAGTAATAAAAGGTGAGTTCTTTTAACGGAGGATGCTCCTACATTGCCTGGAAAAGAGTTCGTGAAACGGTCGAGAAAAAAAATCTAAATAAATAATAATAAAAGGTGAATCCTTTTAAGGGAGGAAGTTTCTAGAATGCATGAAAAAGAGGTCGTGAAACGCCAAATTCAGACAAAGGAAGGGATAATATAAATACCACACAATGTTTCTACAAATTCTTGTTCCTTTCTTCAGGTGCATAAAACAGAAGAGTCACAACTGCAGCAGTCAGTTTACAAAACTCGTAAGTTTTTATCCCTTCGTTTGTCTTAATTTGGCTTTCTTATTAATTTTCAATCCGACGTAATTTTTTTTTAATTCTATTAATTGTTTAGTGTTAAGCAATTAGAATTAGTTTATTATTTTTGTGTTAATATAATATTTTTTCTAACTCTTTTTTTTACTACCGTATTTGATACTAGCAGCAAACGTTTGCAGTCCTTTCGCATTCACTAATTCCATTGTATATAGTAGTACCAATCAAAAAATAAAATTCAAACTATACTAATTGATAATTTATATTATATTGAATTTATGGTTATATAAATAGGGATTATTTTAAAAAATTTTATACGATGCACATAACAACACTGACACTAGGCTTCGGTTAAACCAAAAATATTTTCAAGTGTTTGATATTTACATATGATATGTTTTACGGTTACTGGTTGGTTAAATAGTGTTTTATTTCAAGCATTGTTATTCGCATATGCGACATCTATGATCAATACATCAGCGGGTGGCTTCTCTGTTCGATAACAACACTTTTTTTTCCTCGTTGGTAAAACTGACCTGAGGCACGAAAATCGACAGCTGTTGGCCTGGATGCGGGAGTTTCTTTTTAAATTGGTTTACATCGGCGGGAGAGATTTGGGAGTTATAATAGATTTACCAGGGGTAGAGAGAGAACGGATTAGAGAGATATAATTCTGGAAAGAAAAAGTGTTATTCAACGTCGAGTAAGAATGTTGTTAGTTGGAAAGTCATGATTCGTGGAGACGAAATAAGCGGGAGAAAGTTTTTTTGGAGATTTGAAGTGGGTGTTCAGTAATTCAGGTAAAAGAGAAAGTCAATGTTTAATCAAAGTTAGAGTAAAGCACCGACACGGCGAGGAGGATCATTTACTGGAATCGGAACGAGTCTTTTTGGCCTTATCCGGCCGCCAGTTGCTGTAAAAGACGAACGAATCTGTCTTCGCTCATCAGCGACAAAATTTAGGAAATTTGGTCTGCAACTTTAACTTCCACGGGTTAATGTTAACGTGTTATTAAATCCTGTTCATGTATTATGGAGCATAGAAATTGAATACATTCATTTTCAATACTACTATAAAGTAAATTCTCAATGTTATTTCGTAGACGGATCTTTTTATTATTCCCAGTGAGCTCTGGCACCTTTTAGGAGAGATACGAAGGGGCTACCTTTGGGTCTGCCTTTTCCTCTCCGTTTTTGAACTAAGGTTTCCACAAGCCGAGGCACCTCGGCCTGTTTTGAGAGGTGTATGTTCCGGGGTCACACACCTTGAGCATACGGTAAGAGTTGTTCGCTATTCCCATTGGAATAGTCGGCCAGCTGCCTCCTAAACTGGTCTTGGCACGGAGAAGTGAATGCTGCGTCCCCACAGCAAACTCCTCTCCCGCTATCGGAAGGGCGTGGGACAAGTATCCAATGCCCGACCTACCCGATGCAGGTTTTTCTAAGGTTTTCCCTGCATTTCTTTAGGCGAATGCCGGGTAGGATCCTTAAAATATAGCCCGGGGGCCCTAGTTAACCCTTGGCTACCTTCCTCTACCATTCCGCATCCCCCTTTTCAAATCCTTCCTATGGTATTAAAGGGGAGTTGCCACCATGTGGATTACCCTCATGTAGCCTGTTACCCTAAAAACAGGGCGTGTTACCTACATGATGCAGGTTTTTCTAGGGGTTTCCCTGCATCACTTTTAGCCGAATTGCCGGTTAGGATCCTTAAACCATAGCACGGGGGTCTTAGTTAATCCTTGGCTACCTTCCTCTACCTTACTGCATCGCCCCTTTCACTCCTTTTCCAATGATATAGGAGGGGAGTTGCCACACTATGTGGATTACCCTATACATAGCCTGTCGACACCTTAATAAAATAATAATAATAATATATTTACTTTCGCCATTTTTCACTGTATTTAACAGTAGTGTTTATATAAAAATATTCAAATATTTATTTATATTATCGTAAAATTGAGGCTGAGCTTCCAGTTTCTCCGAGGAGAAAATTTTGATAACGAATATTAATAACAATCCTTTGGTCGTAGCTATAATTTTACCGAGTTTGATGCGTGACGTGGTAGAAGCCCAATAAACAGTTCCACATTCCCGCAATTTATCGAACATGTTCACATATGACACATAAAAAAATTGTGTGCGTCAGAAATAATTAGGAAAGCAAGACAGACGAATGTATTTGACGAGGACACAGAGGTTACAAAGGGGGTTAAAGGCTGTTGAATTATTACAGTGCCAAAGTTTGGGGGTCGGCGTGCTATTGACAGACTGTTGACATTTCAATCAGGACAGCGATGCAGATGGAATTGCAATGGCTATCGTCCACTCTCACACGCCACGCAGGTATTTAGTCTCTTCATTTTGCCGAACTTAAACGGTTCTCTCTAGGATGTCAAGGATGTATCAACTATTCAAAATGACGGTATGGAAAAGCAATTGGAAAGAAGTCTTTCTCCAATTAAGAAACAGAATGTCATAAATTTATGTCGTAAAGAAAAATTTTGAAATAAAAATTATACAAAGCCAAGTATTTTGAAGATGTTGATTAGGGTATCAAACATTCAAAGGTAACCTGTATACAAGAAATGTGAAGCTAATGTATATTGGATTCATGTAAATTAATTAATTAATTTAAATTTAATATAATTTCTGATCTTTCACGGCAGTTATAGAAATATAATTAATGAATGTAAGCTTTCCCGGTGTAAATTATTAATAAATTTTTCACGATTAATTACCAGGTTCAGATTTCTCTACCGCTGTCTTCAGACTGTGGTGCTGCGTCACGAGTGCGTGGTATTTATAGTCCCTCCATGCTGCGATCTGATTGGCCGTTGAGGAACGCCTGACATTAATATCCTACATGGAAACACAACATGTGTCCTTGACGCTGGTGGCAGGCGATCCTCAACGGGCAATCAGATCGCAGCATGGAGAGACTATAAATACCACGCACTCGTGACGCAGCACCACAGTCTGAAGTCAGCGGTAGAGAACGACCACGGAAACGTCAACATCGAGAAATCTGAACCTGGTGCTTAACCGTGAATAATATATTAATAATATAGAAATATACCGTAATATAATAGTCTACACGTGCCATCTTATCGTAACGTCTCTTCCGCATAGCGGACCTAAGAGGGCGCAGCTGCAAGAACGCTGATGCAGTTAAAGACATCACTTTAGATATAGTGAGTAACGATACGCACAATAACAACATAAATCTTCACCCCTTTCCGCCTAGGCAGCTGTGAAAACGCTGCGTGTAGTGAAGTCAGCACTTTAGGTGCCGTATGCAGAAATGCACACGGCAGCAGAAATCTTCCACCCTGTAAGAGCTCTCATTGGAGACTTAAAATCATCAGGGAGGGGGAAAGAAGTCTTCGAATTGTTCAGAGCTTCTTGGGAACGGCAGTCGTGATCCAACCTCCAGACGGGTCGGTGACTCCTGGTGCTATCCGCCAGTTTGTCTTACTTTATTTTATTTCTAACTATTAAATCTCATTATTCCTCATCAACTCTTATTTTACTGAAGTGCAGCGAAACACCAACCACTACGCCTAGGTTCAATTAGTTGAACCCGAACCCTCACGTTACCGACTTTCCTATTTCCTGTTCTTAATTCTTCCTTTATCCTCTAGATCGGTAGCCAGGTGAGCTAACGGAGGTATAGCTCGGTTGGTGAACGATCTATCTGGACTTCCCATTTTCAACTGCTGGAATGTTACATGATGGCAGTGCTGGAATGTTACAATACATAAAAATTTGTCAAGTGAATTTCAGATATCTTCAGAGTGTTTATCGGCGTCCCCCAACGTTTATTCTTTAGCAACTTCTCTCTAGAAAAGGAGCATGTTTGTAAGTTTCTAAGCACATCGGTTTAACTTTATTACTGTGCAACATTAGTACTATTATTATTATTACAAAATATACTACTACAGATGAATCAATAACTAACGTGATTTGCTATACATTTTTCTAATATTCATAAATTTGTTATACATTGAAACCTGTCGCTTGAAATATTTAACAGATAAACTAAACTATAAATGATGGGTAATCTAGTTGTAATAATTTGAGCACACTTCCGGATGTAGAAGCAACATCTTCATGAGAACACGAAAATTTAAAATAGCAGGAAAACGTGTGAAATTTAATATCTAGAGTAGTTTACCAAATCCCCTCTGCATATTCCAGCAGTCTGCAGTGTTTGTCAAACTGTCGCAGTAAGCAGTCCCTCTTTGATGTCTGAACATCATCAGTCAATCCTAGGATGATGTGAGGGATCACAGATGTAAGCTCCACGAAGCTCACATAAACTAATCACTAATCTGTTAATACACGGTTTGCGTGATGGTATCAATGGGGATAGAGCCGTTGCTAGGGGCTAATTTACAACTTTCTAGAATCTTCGAATTACGAACATTTTAGAAGCCTTCATGATAATTGAGCTAATTTTTTTTATAAAAAGGGTTAGCATATTTTGCTATGGTGTTGAGTAATAAATTTCATAGCATTATAATACTGACAATAAGTCAGTTATCTGAGCAGGTGCTTCTAGTTAGTAGGAAATGTTGGGAAGCTCTGAAGTGAAGTCTAAGTTCCTGGGCTTCATTTACATAATAATAATAATCTTCGCCTGTATAATTAAAATTATTAATGAGGTAAAAACCACCAATAACAATTATAATTTAATTAAACAACATGTTTCGGTCCTATGGTGGACTTTTACAATAAAGATATTACGTTACAGGTAGAAATGTACAAAAAAATCTTTTTTGATAGTCAAAGATGATAACGGAGATTTAAATCTACAAAGAATAAATATTTTTGATTAAAATATTATAAATATTACTTAATAAATCAAAAGTGTGTTGTTTAAATTTTTCTGAAAGTAATCTATATATTTAAGAGCAGTCTTTTTTAAAAAAAATTTGGTAATTATGCCAGTTGAATGTTTGATAGTGTTTTGAAATGACAACTTTAATATGTCTATGCATCCTTATTCTGGTAAAGACGGCTCTCAAAATGTATACTGAATACTTATATTATTTTAATCCGTCTTACAATATTTTTATACTATTTTTCTCTTTGTCTATCAGGTAATTTATTTCAACAATCACGTCTACAACTCAATATTTTTGTTGTAAACCTGTTGAGGGTCCATGTTTGGCCTGAAACATGGGAAATTATAGTTTTTGTCTGTTTTGGCCTCAGTAATAGTTTATTTATTTATCCAGTTAATAAGTAAGTTGATCAAAGATGTTATTTTGTATCCGTATATTCTATAATTTTGAAGTCTTATCTACTGATTGTATCGTATGGTATCTTTACACAGTGAAAAGTAAGTGTTGAAGGTACAGTTTTTTTTAGGGCAACAGGCTACATGAGGGTGATCCACATTGGGCAACTCCCCTTTAATAGCATAGGAAGGGATTTGAAAGGGGGGATGCGGAAGGGTAGAGGAAGGTAGCCAAGGGTTAACTAGGGCCCCCGGGCTATATTTTAAGGATCCTACCCGGCATTCGCCTAAAGAAATGTAGGGAAAACATTAGAAAAACCTTCATCGGGTAGGCCGGGCATATGGTACTTGTCCCACGCCCTTCCGATAGCGGGAGAGGTGACTCCTTTCCTTAATTATTTTAATTAAGTTGCGTTTTATCTGCAATTCTCATAATAATTTTGTTTTTAGAGATTCATCTCACTTTTCTTTGCTCCTACTTCTACACTATTTGCTTTAAATGTTCCATGACTGCAGGGAAAGGTGCAAAACATTTCAATCATTTCTAAAATTAAATATCTTTCCTCCGATTATATTGTGTAATAATATACATAAAACAATACTTTTAATTCACACAATATTAGGCTCTCTACCTACTTCAGATCTTAATTAAACCAAATCCCGTACAGCGTCAATATTATTAACAGTTTGCGGCCTGCTTTAGACAACGACAGAGAGTAAACAATAACACGTTGAGGAATCGGACAATAGACTATCAATGCGAGGTCCGTGAACTGTATGGAGCAGCTTCATGTCATTGAACGGATATAATTTATAATATGGAGTTATAATATTTGAACCAATTCAAACATTAACATAATTTTAAACTTAATTTTTACGTGGACTAAACCAAATGTGTTTAAATATAATAAAATTCTTATCACTGAGCAATTATTTAGTGAGTTGAACATTCGTTCAATTTTATTTATACATGTGTGGATACATATTCCGGACTTTTTCTCGAATTAGTGTTGAGTACGGCAGGATATTTCGTGAAAGTCCATGAATATTAAATTATAAATCCACTACTGAGGATATTTATATGGGTTCATTACAGAGTGAAAACTAATGTTTTATTCATAATAAATTGAGAATCAAAAATTTCAGAATTAATTGATGTTTATTAAAACCCTATGTAAGTCAATAAAAAACCCACACGGAAGTTTATGGCTATGTTAACTAAATATTCGTGAGATAAAAACATTTTTTTTAGGGCAACAGGCTACATGAGGGTGACCCACTTTGGGCAACTCCCCTTTATTTTTTGAAGGGGGGATGTGGAAGGGTAGAGGAAGGTAGCCAGGGTTTAACAAGGGCCCCCGGGCTATATTTTAAGGATCCTACCTGGCATTCGCCTAAAGAAATGCAGGGAAAACCCTAGAAAAACCTGCATCAGGTAGGTCGGGCATTGGGTACTTGTCCCACGTCCTTCCGATAGCGGGAGAGGAGTTTGCTGTGGGGACGCAGCTTTCCCTTCTCCGTGCCTCGACCAGTTTAGGAGGCAGCTGGGCGACTATTCCTATGGCAATAGCGGACAACTCTTACCGTATGCCCAAGGTCTGTGACCTCTCAAAACAGGCCGAGGTGCCTCGGCTTGTGGGAGCCTTAGTTCAAAAACGGAGAGGAAAAGGTATACCGTAAGGTAGCCCCTTCGTATCTCTCCTAAAAGGTTCTGATGCAGGTTTTCCTAGGGTTTTCCCTGCATTTCTTTAGGCGAATGCCGGGTAGGATACTTAAAATATAGCCCGGGGGCCCTACTAACCCTTGTCTACCTTCCTCCACCCTTCCGCACCCCCCCTTTCAAATCCCTTCCTATGCTATTAAAGGGGAGTTGCCTAAAGTGGATTACCCTCATGTAGCCTGTTGCCCTAAAAAAAAAAAGTTGATATATTCTGTGACGTCCGCGAGTGTTAAGGAATATTTTTAGCATTACCTGCTTCAGACTACCCTAGTAATTTAGTTTCCTCCCGCGGTAAGCAAATTGTCGGTTGTAAGCACAAAAATGTCATTTAGTCACGATAAGGAAATTCAATGCATGCATTATTCATAGTGGTTCACCTTTTTTCCTCTTCCGGCTTAATGTGGAATTTATACAATTCCCTCCGTTAAGGAAGTGTAGTGTAATAAAATAACCTTTAGTAAAACTCCTTTTTAACGCAATTCGTAAGTTAAGACTCTTAAATAACATCAATTCCCACGTCAGGAATGTATTGCTGAAGGAAGGGATATAAAACAGAAAACCCCATCGACCGTTCTTTAAGAATTCATGTCCTTTAGTAGTAGCTTAGGGATCTTCTTCCGTCCTGAGAAATAGAAAACTTTCCAGTTGGAAGTTCTCCAGAAAAGCTGCTCCAGAAAAGGCAATATCTCAGTTTCTTTTTTTTTCACCCCTCCCAGTTGCTTCTGAGAGGAAACAGTAAGTAAGGCACAAATTAAATTTATCATCCCCGGAGGGGAAAAAATACAAGAAAATTATTAATTAGTTCATGACGATGTCGACCAACGTTATAAATGAGGCCGGAGAAATTATGTAGGAACTGGAAATCGGTGAAATACAGTTAATTACAATCATTTCATTAATATACCTCAAACACTATAACTAAGAGAATATTTAAAAAAATTCTACTAACATCCCCAAATAAAAAATGCATTGATTTTCGCGTTAACTTTGTTTTTTTTATTAGATTTTCTTAAGAACAGTCTTGTGTAAAATAAAAGATAGTTATATTCATTTAGTAACGACGACCTTTGATTCGTAACAAGAATTTAGGGCGTCTACAAACCTATAATATAAGGTATAAATTTTGGTATAATTTTATAAATTTGGATAAGACATGAGCATTTTATTTCACACACAATTAATATCTTAAAGGTAAAAACAAATATAGAGTTAATTAAATTTTATGTAATTAATTTAGGTTTTAAATATGTAGACTGTGCTTAATCTATCAGTCGATAAATACTGATTATTTGATTATTAAATACATTAAAACGTAGAACGAGGCAAATCCATAATCTTTGAAACCGTCGTGAAATAAAATTATAATTAAATACGGCTCCATATTTTTTTAGCAGTTAATTACAAATATTAAACAACACCGCCGTTCGATTAAATGCATCATTTGTAGATTTTTTTTATAACGCTTGTTTAAAACTTAATTAACCCAATATACAGAGATTTCATATCAGTGTACGTTATTTTGGATTCTAATGTTTATTTCCTAATTATAATTTATCCTAATGTTAATAAAATTAAATTAACTCTAACCTAATTATAGCTTGTATTTTTACGTCTTTTTATATGAAAAAATCTAAAATATTTTGTTCAACCACTTTTTGTAAATTTATTAGTTTTTTTTTATAACAACAAATTTTATTTTGTACAATTTCTCCGCAGGAAGAATCTGAGGAAGGTACAAACTCGTACCGAAACGTTGTCTTAAATCAATAAAAATATTGTCTGTTACTGGTCAGAAAAATTATCGAACCTAATTAATTTAGCCGGATTTAATTTTAAATTCTGCAATTTTACAATGATATTTTCCCTGAAAAATTATAGACACGTGTATAAAAACTTGACAAGTGAATTTAAATTGTTAAGAATATTTTTGTTTCCCCCCCCCCTCCACCGGTCTATGTTAATCCTTTATTTACCTCACTCTAAAAGAGGAGCATGCTTTTAAGTTTTTAAGCACGCAAGGTTAAACTTTATTAATGTGCAACATTAAGTTCTTACTCGGATTATTTCAGGAGCAATACGATGTGGTCGGGATTACCGCAGAGACGAGGATAATTGCTTTAAGCTTTCTACGTTTCTGTCTTTTTCCCTCTTAGCCAAACCCTACGCATTAGTACTAGCTACCACAAAGAGTCGTGAAAACAGGAAATGATACTATGATTGGTGGAAAATAAATTATAAGTTACTTCAAATGAATAGTAAAAAAAAAATTCATTAATTTATACGGAAATTGTTCGGTATTCAGGTATTGAATTCTTTTATCTTTATAAGAATGCGGCATTCATTACTGTGTGTGAATAAATGAGGTGAATTTAAATTTCACTACATCGAGCGAAAAGTTAAAGCGGAAAATTAAAACGATCTGTAGTAAGACGAATAATTTAAGATTTTTTGGGTGGATGAGAAGGGGGTTGGAATTTAAGCGTCTATCGGTTTCATCCAGTAACCTGCCTCACGGTAATCCTCTAAAACCTTGTGACACGTTCAGGAGGGAAATCATTTATTTTTTTTATGTGGCAATTATATGAGTGGATGTTTTTGAAAACAAAATTTTAATTGCACAATATTAAAATTCTATATTGTACACGGATAAAATTTTTCTTACGATAAGGCTTAAATATTCTCAATTTGCGAATTTGGAAGACATTGCTGTACCATTGTTTCATAATCGATGTATTTAAACGATGTTTGACTGTACTTTACTAAACCAAAGAGATTATCCACGGTAAAAATCAGATTATATGCAATTCTACACTTGCTTAACCTGTCATTAACGAGTGTTATGATACATCTCAGAGCTTTCGCGATTATTACATGCCTCTGGTCTAATCTGGTCATCCGGAGTCCAAACCATTGTTAGTTCCGATTAAACGCCTTATCTGTTAACCATATTACCTTTAATTACAACGATAAGGCCTTTCCTAAGTCCCTCAATGTCCCCCTCCTTTGTCGCTCTCGCCTGCGGGGGCCCCTGACCTACTCCGTCTTACAGGGGGTTCCCCTAGAGTTTGAAGATGGCGGCTGCCCAAAGTCACGTGAGGCCCCGCTCTGTGTCGGCAGCTGTCCAGAAATCGATCCTCGTTTTCCGGGGCGGTTTCCATGGCGACCGCGGTGCAGCTGAGGCCGGTGCTTTAAACATCAACAATGACGAGAAAAGGTCACTCAGAATTGTTCAATAGCTACAGACGAAGAAGAAATTTACCAAAAAAATTCAAAAGAAAAATTACGTTTCCTCTGTAGCGTCTCAATACTTTTCCATCAAGACTACTACGTCATTTATTTTTCGTTCTCCAGTATAAGACAGCCGTGTCTATTTCATGCCCATTTATTTATTCCAAAGCATTGCATACGGAATAAATTATTAAATTCTCCAAGTCCCAAAGTATCCGTGATACATCATTAATGGTGTCAGGTGGCAAAGACCTTGACATTTTCCAAAGGTTTGGATGCGTGATGCGTTTTATTTAATGAGACTGCGAATATTGTCCCTGAATGTCAGATTCATCAAAGGATTAGGATAGAAAAATCTCTACCGTCTGAGCTACCCCAGTCGACTCCAGACCAGGTACAAGATTTCTCCGTCCATTATATGGACCACATTCTTCGCGGGCTCAGCTTTATTTTGGAAGCTTTTCTTCTGTTCTTGGACACATCTTCGTCTTTAAGAGACCAGTACCCACTAATGCATAACAGTCGTCCTATGTTTGCATAACTTGAAGCGGGAGATTTGAAATCGATTCCATCTTCAAATTTCATTTTGCATCCAAATGGCACATTTCCGGACATGGGTTCCTATATACAACCCTATACAACCCCCTAGAAGTCTGTAACAGGAATTTTGAAACACCCTGTATATATATTTTTTTAATTATTTAAGTATATTATAATGCTTACTTATTTATGTGTTGACATTTAAATGAAATACACTATTAACTTTAAACAATAAACAAAATTTATTGTTCCAAATTTAAAACAATTAATCAAAATACAAAATATAATTGAGATCTCAGGGTCTTGAACTGGGTTTGATAATGGCAGAATTTAAACAATCAAAGAACACAAAATTTACATTTACTTTATAAGGAAATTGATGCGTCTAAACATAGACGAAATTTATTAATGAAGAAATTTATACTAAAAGATTGAATTTAAACAATTTCATTTTATCAATAATTAAAGAACGATCTGACGTTTATCTTTTAAAACGGTTTACAATAATTTTAAGGTTTTCTTTCTACTTATGGCAGCCCAAGATTCACATTAAATTTTCGTAACATAATGGTGGGATTTTCACAGATTCTAATTATTCACAGACTCTAATTAGCATAGTTTGTCGGTTGGTTTAAAATGAATTGGTTACTTCTCGATGATTTACTGCAACCTGGATTTGTAGATCTCGTGAGTCATGTAGAAAAAGCAACTCACTAGTTTGGTCTGTTGACTGAAGATTGCTTTACTTTTTGCAATTTGATGTTTCAGCGTACTTATTACTGGAACACATTATTTCGTTCCTTAAATTAAACCTATTTTATTCTCGCTGCTGACTGACAAAACTGTTCAAACTTTCGTGAATTAGACTTTTGGTCTGTTCTCCTCGCCGCTTACTGCCCAACTGCTTCTGTTCGTCTCCTAATTTTGAGCGCGTAAATCCTCTCCCCACCATTCAACAATACTCTCCTTTCATTGTCGGTTTGTTGTGGCGTCCGCTACCGCTATCAATAATGTGTCCTCTACAATTCAACTTTTCAATTAGAACAATGCCTTAATTACCAATTATTACAATATATATATATAATACATAATTACTTACAAACTTTTCCATTATAATTGGCTTGAATTTTCTTTACGGAGGAGTAATTTATTATTTATTCTGAATAAGATATTTAACAAGAGTATTATTTGACAATTATATCTCATTCTGCGTTTTTTGTTGCTGATTTATTTTTTCTATCCAGGAGTCTGTGTTATATGAAACACTCACTCCTTTTCCCCCCACCCTCAGCTAGACAAATCGCTTTTCCTTTGGAAAACGTATTCTTCACCGTCCGCCCAATATATTTTAACCTTTATCTTCTCCGGAGCGTCACAAATAACTTGTGCCGATACTGGGGTTGTGGATGCATCGAAAGCCGCAAATCATTCCTATTTATTAACTTTACTTTCATTGTTGAACCTAAAAATCCGGATTTTTTTTGCAAATATTTTTTATATTATTCTTACGAGTTGGTCACCTTGCAAAGATTTAAAGAATAATCAGAACATTATTCATTTTAAGCAAATTTTTATAACTTTGTTACACATCAAAAAGTTTAAACGTTACAGGAATAGAAACTTCGTGGAAAATAGTAGTTAAGTGTATTTATGACAATTGTAATGATTAAATGGAAGATCATGACGACGACTGCGTTTGTATCCATGCGAATGATAATGAAAGATATCGTAAAATTCCGTTAATTATGTATGAGTAAACCTGAATTCCTTATAAATTTTGGTATAACGAGTTGAAATTTTATTTTACAACCAAAGTACAGTGAAGAAAAATCATTTTTAGAAAAGTTTTGTTATTCGCTTTTATTTAGTACTTCTTGTTATTGGTCACTGGTGTAATATTGGAATAGTCGGCCAGCTGCCTTCTAAACTGATCAAGGCACTGTGAGAGGAATGCTGCGACCCCACAGCATACCCCTCTCCCGCTATCGGAAGGGCGTGGGACAAGTACCCAATGCCCGACCTTACTGATGCAGGTTAACTAGGATTTGTCCTGCATCACTTTTAGGGTACGATCCTTTAACGATAGCTCGGGGACCCTAGTTAACCCTTGGCAACCTTACTCTACCCTTCCGCATCCCTCCTATCCCCGCTATCGGAAGGGCGTGGGACAAGTACCCAATGCCCGACCTTACTGATGCAGGTTATCTAGGATTTGTCCTGCATCACGTTTAGGGTACGATCCTTTAACTACAGCCCGAGGACCCTAGTTAACTCTTGGCTACCTTACTGTACCCTTCCGCATCCCTCCTATCAAATCACTTCCTATATTATTAAAGGGGAGTTGCCGCTATGTGGATTACCCTCATAAAAAAATTAAAGAACTAAGGGAAGTTTATAAATTTTTAAAAATATTTATGCACGCCTTATACGCAGTTAATACTTGAAATATGAAAAATATTTTTTTTAAAGATGATTCTTATGTAATATCCTGAATAAAATTCGATAAAGATACAGTTTTAACCAAAGTGACTGAATTAAAAGTGGGCAGTCATTAAATTCGTCAACTGTTTGTACAAATTCATGGTTTGATCGTACAATAGCAGATTTGTCAGCGGAGGACGTTACTTTTTTTTGTTCTCTGAGAACCGTGAAAACGACCTCGGTCGACGAAAGCGAGAAAAGCCTTTGAGATAAATACAGTGGGAGTGGTAATATCAAGAGCTGGAGAGGTTGTACATGGCAGCTTCGCTCTACAGAAAGCAAACGAGACAAATAAATGTCAAGGATAAGAGATGAAAACGAAAGGACTCGAGTATTCGCAGCGAGAGCTGAGCCATCGTTTCTGAAGATGTCTTCGCTATAGTTATGCAAATCTCCACGAAGGAGACACTCGACGTGATTTTCTCCCGAGTCGTATCGACGAACGACCTTTTAGTTCCGTGTCGTGTGTCTGATACATACGAGTTCACACCCTTTCGCAGGGATCTTGATATTCTCCCTCCTTTTATGGACAACAAATCCTCGCGACCAGGTTCCGAAGAAAGGCCCATTTGGCGAATAAGAGATGGAATTCGTTTCAGAATAGTCCTCGAAAAAACTACTCTCGTTAAAATTTTTATTCATATATAACCCTAATTAATTTAGTCTGTTTTTTTATTAGCAAGGAAAATTAAATAGATCACCGAGCTTTATCACAGACATTTTAAATTAGTTTTTTTCAACACAACCCTTTCGAAGTACAAAAATGTACCTGTGTTGCATATAAAAATTAAAATCTCTGTAAAACAAGTTCGTTAATTTTTTTTAATTGAAATTATTTAGCCTTCATTGAGCATGAAAATAAATTTCGTTATAATCCATAGAATAATTCAGTATTTGTACGAGTTCTCCGGTAATATGTGAAGACTTAGGAAGACCCAATAAACCGTACATGGAATTAGAAAAATAATTGTTTTATTTGTCGGACTTCAATATAATTATAAATGAATGAAAACATCCAAAAATTGTCTGTAATAATTTAATAACATGGAAATTAAACGGTGGTTCACCCTCAATATATGACGTCATCACGTGTGGAATAGATTTTGAGTATTATAAAGAATTTCCATACATTTAAATATTGTTCTATTAATATCAGCAAAATATTTATCTATATATATATAAATGAATTGCTGTTCGTTAGTCTCACTAAAACTCGAGAACGGCTGAACGGATTTATCTTATCTTAGTCTTGAAATGTTCGTGGAGGTCTAGGGAAGGTTTAAAAGGCGAGAAAAAATCGAATAATTTCCGGGAAAACCCTAAAAACAGCCCTTTTCTATTTCCCATACAAACGTTTTCTAAATAAAATACAAATCTACACCAGTCGAGCAATTTTCACCAAATTTCGTACACGTGTTCTTTGCGACCAGGAAACGAACACTGTCGGGGTAAGACGCGTCTTCCACCCCCAGAAGCGGGGGTGGAAATATTTAAACATACTAAAACAGCCGATATTTGAGTCGGATAAATATTTTTAGGGGTCAAAGATATTGATAGTGTTTCTACCAATGTTATCTGAATACAATTTTCATCCCCTACGCCCTGTGAAAAGGACACCCTTCGGGTTTGGGGTGGAGATGCTTTAAAGTAAAATAACGCGAATAAAACCGAGATTGGAGTCAAATAAAAGGTTATGGAAGTCACTGTGTTTAGTTACGACATTCAAATTGGCATTTACCCCTCAGATGCGGGGTGCAAATTTTGGAACATGCAAACACGGCAGATATTTGCGTTGAAGAAATATTTTTGAGAGTTAATTATAATGATTAGGGTTCGAGTAGCGTTACATAAAAATTGCGCAAAAGCAGCCGAAATTGGAGTCATATCAGGGGTTATAGATAAATGACACCTCGGGCAACGCCGGGCACCCAGCTAGTTTAATATAAATAAATTTTATTGTAGAATCCCAAGGCTCGTTGTAACTGAATATGATTAATATTAGTATAGAAAGTAAGTGTTTTTGATTTTTTTTAAAATATATATTTGCATGTCATTTTCGTCATGCATTTTATTAAAGATTTTCCTTCGTGAAAAAATAAAAATATCTTCGCTAATTACGAAAACTGTGTGCAAGTGCAAATTAAAAACGTTTAACTTCAGCAAACGCAACTCGAAATTTAATTCGTCGCAATCACTAAATTATCCCTTATATGAGTAATAATACCAGAGTGTCGTAGCTTTGGCATAAATAAATACAGATGGTAGCCAAGACTATTAGAAATTTTAAAAGCAGATGTACGAAACAACTGTATAGTTCATTTGAAGATTTGTATCATCGGAATTTTTTTTTGGTTGGTATCTTTTTCATAATTCAAATTTATTTAACGAAGAACATTGTCAATTGAAAAATGATTTTTTTCCCTCGTTAGCAGATTTTTGCACTTATGGAGTGAGTCCTTTACACCTTTTTCTTAACACAAATACAATAAACCTTAACCGATTGTGGTATCACGTGAAGGTACCTTTAATTTTTGTAGTAAACACGACGCGTATTATCTTCCTTGAAGGTTTAGGACGTCCACTGAATATTTCCGTTTTCCCGTCTCCGCGGTGTTGGTTTCTGTCGCTTGCTCGGAATTAGGACGTTACGCTTTAGAATCCGTGGAAAATCTTTCGCTGGGTCCCCGGGCGTGTATTTCAGAAGTAATTCCAGACGGATTTTCTTCGGGGCTTAGGCGCGCATTAAAATATTAACTTGCAGGAGCTGGAGACTGGATACGGAAAGCAAAGTACCCTACTCAAGTTTTCAACTCTCTACGAATTCTTAAGGGGGGAAAAAACAATTAGTCAACGGGGGGGGGGGGGGCGAGTGATCTTCCTTTCCCTTGTGTGGGATTGGGATCCGTTATCGAGGAGGGAGCAGAGAGGCAATCTATTTCAATTAACCCTTTTCTTACCAATTTCTCTGAGAAGGAAATATGAGAAATGCTTGGTATTGTAATCAACCACATACAACATAAATTATTCCATATTTTAGGGCAGCGAAAAAAATATTCTGTAGGTTAAGATTTCATTGAATTACGGTTACAGGATAAAGTCTCTCTTTGCAGAGTAGGGTGAAAAAACTTTTTTAATTTTTTTTAGGGTAATAGGCTAAATGAGGGTAATTCACATGGTGGCAACTCCCCTTTAATACCATAGGAAGGGATTTGAAATGGGGGGATGAGGAAGGGTAGAGGAAGATGATTTTTTTAGGGTAACAGGCTAGATGAGGGTAATCCACATAGTGGCAACTCCCTTTAATAGAATAGGAAGGGATTTGAAACGGGGGATGCGGAAGGGTAGAGGAAGGTAGCCAAGGGTTACCTAGGTTTTTTTTGTTTTTTTTTAGGGCAACAGGCTACATGAGGTTAATCCACTTTGGGCAACTCCCCTTTAATAGAATAGGAAGGGATTTGAAAGGGGGGACGTGGAAGGGTAGAGGAAGGTAGCCAAGGGTTACTAGGGACCCCGGGCTATGGTTTAAGGATCCTACCCGGCATTCGCCTAAAGAAATGCAGGGAAAACCCTAGGAAAACCTGCATCGGGTAGGTCGGGCATTGGGTACTTGTCACACGCCCTTCAGATAGCAGGAGAGGAGTTTTCCGTGGGGACGCAGCATTCCCTTCTCCGTGCCTCGACCAGTTTAGGAGGCAGCTGGCCGACTATTCCAATGGGAATAGCGAACAACTCTTACGGTATGCCCAAGGTCTGTGACCCCGGAACATACACCTCTCAAAACAGACCGAGGTGTCTCGGCTTGTGAGAACCTTATTTCAAAAACGGAGAGGAAAAGGCATCCCCAAAAGGTAGCCTCTTCGCATCTCTCCTAAAAGGTTCGACCTGCGAGAGAATATCCCTCGCAGATCACCTGCGAGAGAATTTCCCTTCGCAGAGTTTTTACTTCTTCCAGGGTTAACTAGGGCCCCCGGGCTATGGTTTAAGGATCCTACCCGGCATTCGCCTAAAGAAATGCAGGGAAAACCCTAGGAAAACCTGCATCAGGTAGGTCGGTCATTTGGTACTTGTCCCACGCCATTCCGATGGCGGGATAACAGAAGGGTGAATATAACTGTGATAAAAATAATAACTGCGAGAAATAATTCTGTAAAATAATATTAATTCATTTCGCACAGTTGGACCCAATAGATTGGTGAATTATTATTCAACTAAGTGACGTCAGAGGCAACGTCATACAACGTGACGGTTGTTTGATTAAATTTGTATTTTTTATTACAAGAGAAAACTTAAGAATTTGTAAATGTGGAAACAATTGATTTATGATGAAAAACTATCTGAAATTTACAATATTATATAAATAAATAAACAGACTTGAGCCAGATAATTGTTTATTAACAAAAAATTAAATATACCGACGTTTCGTCCTCGTTATAAGATTATAATATGTTAAATATGTTTAATACGTTAAATAATTTTATATATAAATCAAGCAAAAACTGTTGCAACCTTAAGAAATCCTAAAACAAGGACGAAACGTCGGTATATTTAATTTGTTGTTGACTAACAATTTTCTGACTCAAGTCTGTTTATTTATATTTTATTCATATGATTGGTTTATGTTACGTAATTATTGTTTCTAAGAAAGAGATATCGTGATATTTTATTGTTTTATTATCGATAATAGCCTGACGAGAAATCTAAAGATAAATTTCACTATTATGTCAAAATTTTAATGCACCTCATCTCATCATCAGATTCCATGAAATGTTGTCTGTGCTTAACTAAAAAAATATAAATATTATAGACGTATAGTATCACTATTTTCTTAGAGAGTAACTTAGTGAAAACGATCTTGGATCTTTATTGATCTCGTTAATCACAAAAATTATGTTTTCATATAAATGTTTTGGAACAAAAGAGTTGTTAAAGGATAATTTACGAGGTTGTCAAGCTTAAAATTATTTCTCCGTGTTCGGAAAAGTAAACCATATTACTAAATCCATATTTTATATCCTTTAAAATCCGAACTGTAAAAATCAGTGATAGCGCTGGCTGGAGGTTTTCTTGTAACACACTTCTTTTTGTTCTTTTCCCAATGTTTGTTGAGAATATAAAATGTCTGGGATAAAAATTGTACTAATTAGATAAAGAAATGTGGTATTTATTTATTCACTTTATTTCGTCTGTTAATTGGCCACTTCTAATTAGTATAATCTTTCTGTGTGTGTCGTCAGTGTTGCGTGAGGCCTATTCAGTAGGCTAAATTTGCAGGAAATTGGCGGAATGATAAAATCCAGGAGGTAGTCACGAGCGGTTTGTTCGATTTCCCCCCAGAGAGGTGAGCAAAAACCAGAATATTGTTTACAACACAATCCGTCGGTCAGTTACGCGGTTAAGCACAAATCAACGTGAACGGGGATAATTTCACAATTTGTGGTTCTGCGTGTTTCGGACAGGTTGAAAGTGTTTCGGATCCACAAACAACAAGATTTACAAAGCACAAAAGAATATAATTATATCAATTCGATAACTAAGAATCTCGTGAAATCTCTGAACCAAAGATGACCATACAGTTACTTCCTCCGTCTTTTTATTATTTTTCAGTATTACCAAAAATTTAATCTAACTTCGAAACTGTGACAAAAGTGAACTTTACCTGTTCACATTTTACTCCGATTTTAATCCAAAAATTAATCCTGACTGCGCTACAATATAAATTATTCTTATCTCTGTTGAATAAAAGATTCTAATTTCTATTAATGTTAATTTCTTCCTTTATTCTCCTTCGATTCTCTTCATTGTATCAATTATTAATTCAAGCTCACAAGCACGAACCGTCAAGAGTATTGATCCAAACGTGCGTGTGCATATTTTAGAAATTTATCTTGTATATTAAAAAATTATTACATTCTTTATTTATCCGTATCGATTCATCTCGAGCAACTCGGGAGAGAGAAAGAAAAATTAATTAGTCTTCGCAAAAAAAAACTATTATGTGACCGAGGACGCTACTAATCTACTTTCACAGAATATTCTTTGTAACGAGAAAAAAAAATTATTTATTCACAATTAATTTTTTTCACATAGGTTGCAGGGCGTTTCTTGTTATGTAAGGCAAACGAAACGCTTTCTCAAAAACTAGAATCGATAACAAAAACAAATTTGAAATATAATGCACAAAATTATTCAGTTGTGTCAAATCATATTTATTTTTTGAAAATAATAATTTCGATTTTAGGTGAAGAATGAAAATATTATTCTAGATTGATGACCCAAATGTTACATATTACATTCAATGTTTCGGCTGTTAATGTAAATAATGACAGCAATAATTTTAATAGAATTTGTAATTCAACTATTGAAGTTGTTATATAGTTTTACATTTCGATTTTTATTTTTAAAATTCAATCAATGGGTGCAAACCGCACTTCAGATATTTGTAAATTTTTTATATAATAAATTGATTATAATACTCAATAAATTATAATTATAAATAATTGTATTAAAAATTATCAAGTGCGTAAGATTTTATATTCTTAATTTTTTTTTTATATAACTGAATTTAATTGAATTGTACACCTGAGGAGGTTCCAATTAGGGATAAAACGTTGAGTAATTTGATAATAAATTTTCTCACTGACAGGCTGGTGTTTTTCACATTTATTACTATAAATTTCAATCGAAGAATTAATTCAACCAATGTTTGTAACCTCATCGGAAAAATCCATAGGCTCTTCCAGAGACTGTAAGGTGAAAAAAATTACAAACCCTGTAAACTTCTCGAGTCTTATGAACAACTTATTTTAGTTGTCATGGAAACATCTTGGCATCGAGTTTCGGGTCACAAGAGGGTTGTTATTAGGGGGGGGGGGGCAGTACACAGGAAATGAATGTCTGGCCATGTCCTCCGCGGAAATGGAGTCCTCGAGGGCATTGTCTGAATGGTAAGGCAATAGATTAAATCTTCCGTATGCAAAGTCTTGAGACCGCGTTGAACTTGCGGGGGGGCGAAGTTTCCCAAGAAGTTATCGTCTTCCTGGAAGTTTGAATGGAGGCACGGGGACACGTGAAGGTAGCTAGGTGTAGGCCATTTGTCACCACTGCAGATGGGGGGGGTGTTACATGTGCAGAGATCCGGTGGCGACGGCGACGCCGACGTCTTGACGCAGACAGACGCGTCCCCGAAGACCCATTACACGCGTCGACGAGTCAGTCGTCGGAATATCCTCCATTCGCAGAGATTGATGCAAGGCGCCATCAGAACCTCTCTAACAGAATAGACACCACACAAAAACCGCCACGAGGCGTGCGGAGTGAATTTGTCATACTTGTTGACAGCTGCTGAGGAAGAAATGTACACACACACACACGCACTAGGCTCTGTTACACGTAATGAAGCCTACTGTGACCTCGGACTCTGATAAAGCGTTGAATGACATTTCTTTATGTATTACGAACCACTACGTTCATTGCAATTCCGGAAGATCTGATTCCGAGGTCCGTTTTCATGTGCTAAAGACTAAATATATCACTCAAAGACAGATTTGAGACCAATAAAAAGATGCGATATAAATAAAAAGGCTGCATGTTTGTGACAAGTACGTCACGGCCCAGTAAGTCAGGTGGATGACGTACAGAAGATGAAAACTACGGTAACAGTACAGAAAATAAATACATGATACGAGAATGAAGGATGTTAGTATGTCATAGCATGAAAAAAGTAACAATTATAATTTGTATTTACCTATCAGATTTATATATAGACCTATCTATAATAGAGTATTATCATATGTCCATCATAGGGGGGTGGAATCACTGTTCACGGTTCTTAAGAATAATTTTAGTGATTTGTGTAAACCGTAGGAAAAAAATCTTTCTTTTTAACACGCGTTACGTAAAACTCAGTATCAACCACTGATTTTATTTATGTCTGATTGTTTCTTCATAGCTTTACCAATACCATTATCTTTTCGTTTATTATTCAAAAACAAATATTTTGATAACACTAAAAGGAAAATTGAGCCGAATGATAGTATATCACATTTTAAGATAATTTACTGTTTCAGGGAAAATTCGTTCATCACATTTTCTGTAAATAGAACCAAATCCGCATGCAATGTGTTAAAGTGAGGTTTTCGAAGGTTGACATTCAGCCTGTAAATAATTAATTGAAAAAGAATTCAGATTTATATAATTGTTAACAAAGTAATTTATTTCACATCGTCCACGCAAAAAAATTCCAATTAATAAAAAAATTAAAGAAAACTGGATCGCAAATTCTTTACCCCTTTACAGGAGACAAACGATGACTGGAATTTGGTTTGGATTTTTGGGGTAATAAATTTTATATTTCGAATTGGTTCATGGACATCTACTTGGATGCTGTAGTTCCCCCCCCCCCCCGGGGAATTTTTGTATTTACGGCCTTCCTTTGACATTCAGCGTGACAGTTGCCGCTATTTTCCCACTGAAGTTATAGAATTAGCTGCGACTCATCTTCCGTAAAAGCTTGCTGATTTAATTTTGTAGAAGTTAAAATTTAATTTTACTTGGAGACATTTTGGTTGAATAACCGGGATTGAAAGAGTGAGGGTAGGGTTGTCCTACCCCGACCCTGAGTGCAGATAAACTGTGCTGGAAGCACTCACCGGTGTTTTGCTCTTACATCACCATTAAACCGCCACCTCCTCCTCTTTTCCCTCGCACTAAAATTACGCCACTTGTTTGGTGGTGCAGAGAACAGCTTCATGCTCCATTACTTACAGTTTACCCTTGTTAGCCGCCCTTATTAAGTCCCACTGTCGCACCCCCCCCCTCCCCCCTGCCTACACGAAACAGAACCGAACGGACCAAGTTCCTCGACCTGGGGGGAGGGGCTGGAGACAACCCAGAAATTCATGAAGGGGTGAATAACTTGCGAATTTGTACTTTGTCGCTCGTCCGAAGTTTCCGGAGCTTGGAAACCTTTCCCATGAAAACTAAATCACAGACCTCCGTAGTTCTGCAAACACGCACCCACACATGAACGGACCTAAGTCTACCTTGAGTTAACCAATTATACCCTGATTCGCCACCTGCAGATTGGCGCAATTAATAAATAATAATTTCTAATTAAATAATTTTTAAAAAACAAATGACGTTTCATAAAACATAATAATCGTAACACCTTGAAAAATTATTAATTTAAGGAAAATAAATTCATGGAAACCTCTAACAATAGAAAAATTATCTTTGAATGATCTTAACATAGAAAGAGTTAACAAATTCCAGTACTTAGGAGAGATACTTACTAGTGACGATAACAACTCCATAAAAGTTAATCACAGAATAAACCAAGGCAATAAAATCTATTATAGCTTAAAAAAGTTAATAATGTCCAAATAGATAAAAAGACACATTAAAATAGAAATAAACCCTGTAGTCCAGTATGGGTGTGAGAGTTGGACACTAACTAAGGTCGACGAAGAAATAATGAAAAGATTTGAAAGGACGATCCTGAGGAAAATTTATGGTCCAAACAGTGTTAATGGAATATGGAGATTAAATACAACGAGTTATTCAGAAAATACAAAAATACTAACATAGTAAACACCTCAAAAATATGTAGGCTGAAATGTTTAGGACACGTGAAAAGGATGGCGGATATTAACCCATGTAAGAAGATAACCTTCACAAAGGTAGAAGGAAATAGAAGAAAAGGAAGGCCCAAGTTAAGTTGGCTAGACGGCGCCTTGAAGGACATACAAACACAATGTTTAAAGCATGGTGAATAGAGGCGCAAGATAGGAATAGATGGAAGGATATCATTAAGGAGGCTAAGGCTAACAAAGGGCTGTAACTATGGCCAAGGAGAATATAACATGCTCCTAGTTTGATAGGTAATATGAAAGCCGATTAATAATAAGGCAAAAGTATTAATATCACAATTCCAAATGAATAAGAAGTAGGAAAAAAAATGGTGTTGAGGCAATTTCAACTTTTGGAAGTCAATATATTAAGTGAAATAAAATCTCGGATTTTTTTTAACAAGGCTGTGATTTTATTTAGTTAATATTTTTTAATAAATTATCTTCATATTTTGAACCAATACGAAAAATATCAAAAGAATATTAAAGAGAAGCAGGCGTTTATTCACCACAGAAACTGTTTTCTAATTGATAATAATGATATATTATTTTTAGTAAGATATATTTATTGACCCATTTCAACAATCATTTTTTATTATTCAATTTTTTATTAATTTTTTAAAATTTTTTAAGGTGTAGACAAGGCTATGTATAGGGTAATCCACATGGTGGCAACTACCCTCTTATACCATAGAAAACGGAGTGAAAGAGGGGATGTGGAAAGGTAGAGGAAGGAAGCCAAGGGTTAACTAGGGCCCCCGGGTTATGGTTTAACGATCCTACCCGGCAATTCGCCTCAAAGTGATGCAGGGAAAACCCTAGAAAAACCTGCATCAGATTGTCGGGCACTTGGTACTTGCCCCACGTCTTTCCGATGGCGAGAGAGGGATTTTCTGTGGGGTCACAGCTTTACCCTTGCCGTGCCTTGACCAGTTTAGGAGGCAGAGGGCCGACTGTTCCAATGAAAACAGCGAACAACTCTTACCGTATGCCCAAGGTCTGCTACCCCGGAACATACACGTCTCCAAACAGGCGGAGGAGCCTCGGCATGTGGGATCCTTAGTTCAAAAATCCAGAGAGATTTGAAGGCATCCCAAAAGGTAGCCTCCTGGGCACTTACATGTACCATCTGTAAGCTGTTAAAAACTATTCCTCAGCCTGCGTTTAAATAACACGTCATTAAATACATCCCATTATTAAAGAAACAGACGTTTAAATAAAATATTATTTTTTTAATGCCTCCCTTGCAAAGGAAGGTTTAAATTTAAGCTATTATTCATAATTAAGCTTAGTTTAGAACCTTTTCTGAGTTTCAAGGAAAACTTTTAACTAAGCCAAGTTTTGCTGATTACGCAACACATTTATAAAGGAACTTTACAATTGTTTGCTCATTCTGAAATTTTAGCTCTGTATTTGCTCAGCTGAAACGTAATGTTTGTGTTTTGGAAAGCAATCGGTGATACTATAGATAATTAGAGTTATTTTTCATGTCCATCAACGATTTTAAAATTTCCGTTCTGGTAAATAGACAAGAAATATTCCTTTACTCTGGATGCTTTCACAATGTATAAAATTATTGTCATCAAGTGTCTCTTCTTGTCAGATAGTCTCTGAAATCGTGGAAATAATTTTTTTTTTAATTACTTCCAGTAATTTTTGGAGAGAACGGAGTTTCTTGACGTCATTATGGTCGAAACTGCCTTGTTTCGGTTATTGAACTTATCTCATTCCTTCGATTCCCCTCGTAAAGAGTCCACAACTACTATAAACATCAGAGAATTTAGTTTAATTGGACTGTTGTTTTTCTACTTCTAATAAAACTCCAAAGCATTAGTCTTATTTCAAAGATGCACCACGGTACAACAAACATCTTTTCATACGTCACGTTTTAACTCTTAGATAAAGTAAGTCACTGGCTAATAGTGAAAATGAATCTGTCTGAATTAAAGTTGGTCGATTTGTAAATTATCTCTATTTCTACAAGTTTGGTCTGGACATCGGAATTAAATTTATTTTCTTCCCTTAAAGTGTTTGAAAGACCCGAATTCTGGAGGGAATTATTTTTTTTCCTTGCTAGTTGCAAATCATTAAAATCCATAACATCCAATAAAATATTGATAATCGTCATAGTGTTTAAGGGGGAACAGGAAGGGGGGGGGTTAGTTGACATATCGGTCAAATAAAATCTACTCCTCTGGTCAGTTCTGACGCGCGCATGACCTTTGAAGAGTACAAATAAAATATTTAAAAGTTGAGG
The DNA here is from genome assembly GCA_037074705.1 of Zhengitettix transpicula. Lineage (NCBI taxonomy): Eukaryota > Metazoa > Arthropoda > Insecta > Orthoptera > Tetrigidae > Zhengitettix > Zhengitettix transpicula. The sequence goes on along the minus strand of CM073592.1, from coordinate 20,926,126 downwards.
AACAATGGAAAAAAATTCCGAACAATTTTCTAATATTGCGGATTGAATTAAAAATATGTATAATATTTTACGTTAAGTCTGTTTATTATTTATAATAAAAAAAATGAATTACCGACCTTTTTACAGAGTTTTAAAATTATTTTATTCAACACAAACGTTAATTAAAATTTTTGATACACCTTTTATTATAAAATTTTTAATTTGATTAAATTTAAATTAATAACTGCTTTATGATTGGTGACGTTTACTTATTAAATATTATATTCTTTTCATTTCAAGTGAATTTAAAATTGGAAATATCGATTGTTCTTTTCACCATGTATAACCAAAAAAAATTGTTGCCCTATAAACATAGCTACCTGATGAAGAAACAAAGAAGTTCTGAAAGGTCGTTGAATAAAATATTTTAAAATGTCTATAAATGGTCGTTAATTTATTTACTTTATATGAATAATATCTACATAATAAAAAAGGATGTATATTTGTATGTATGTATGTATGTATTTACGTTGTTCTTCATACAAATTTTATCGCGTGGACAGAATTCAACAAAAATTGGTATACGTATTCTGCCAAAATCGAGAACCGGTACTGTCGGGGTAAGAAACCCCTAGAATAAACGTGGAAATAATTATAATTGAAATAAGTTACGAATTAGTGTTAAATTACTGCGCGAGGCGATGACGTCATAAGTTTTCAAGACATTGACGCATTCTAAATATAGTTCTGTATTTCGTAATGAAATAAAGCAGAAATATTTTGATTGAATAAAAAGTAAATTTTTTTCCAGTATTACTCCATCGAATAGTAATAAAAAACAATACGAAACACTTTACCATCCTTGCGCAAAGTTAGTTTGGAATAGTTAATTATCCCGCTATCTTTGATAAAGCCAATATGGCGCCTTATAATACATTCAAATGTGTGTCGGTCGAGATTTATAAAATTTCATAATATAACGTACTATTGTATCCTGTATAATATTTCAGAAGATATTAAGATTTGTCTAAGGTACGACTGCTTAATTATATGTTTGTAACTATAAAAGTATTGAAAATGACGTACGGAACTCCGAAAGTTTTTATGGTCGTTATTCAATTAATGCACTATCAGTCAAAGGTATGTACAGAAATAGGAACATTTTAATTGAATTAAAAGTACAATTAATTATACTTTACGCAACGTATTTCTATAAATTTGTATAAATGTAAACAAATTATTGCGTGCAATTTGTGTCGTGAAACAAAAATTTGAGGTTAGGATAGCAATATTTGTTTTCCATTTTTGGGAACGACGTTATAGATGTTCAATTACTGAGAAATGAAGCTGAGCAAAAATATTTTGATTGAATAATAAGTATAATTAAATCTACCAATACTACATCGAGTGATAAATATAATTTATTATGAAAGGTTATACAATCCATGGCGTTAATTTTCTTTTAAATAACTTGACTTTTGACGTGGAATAATTACCGGGATCAGGGACCAATATGTTGCCTAATTAAATCTTGCAATACGCACTGCAAGATACATAGAATTATGATAAAAACAATACTTAAATGTTCAAAATTGATATTTTTTTATTGAAGACAGCGTATTTCGTAATGTTTTGCATTAATTTTATACAATGCTACCAACTGCAGATTGCTAAAACCACCAAATAGTTTAATTTCAGATGGAAAAATTATATGTCTACAAATATAATTTTAAGTCAGTGACTTAAACACCTTCAGCATGGGAGGTGAGCACATTTAGGGATAGGGTTCGAGGAGCGTTACATAAAAATAGCGCAAAAGCAACCGAAATTGGAGTGTTTCGGGACATCTCGGGCAACGCCGGGCACCCAGCTAGTTTAAGAATAAATGTGCTAGAAGCAATCTAGACGTTGTTCACTATCCAATAAATTATTTACGACGAATATATATATATATATGTTTTATTTTTGTTTTCATTTCTCTTCACCGCGAAGAGAGAATTCGAGGTAATTTATGTTTTAAGTTTGGCGTGAGTAGAAATTAATTTATCGTTTTGGGAATGGAATGGAAAACGTTTCATGAAAGCGGAATCATTGTCAGAATATTTCAAATAAATTACCTTGGGGAAATTTTGATTTTCTATATTGGTTTATTAAATTATTGAGTGTTACATGTTTCAACGTAAATCTTTCTGACAGCAGTTTTATGTCGGACGCGAAAGAATCCTAGAGGGTTGTTTTTAAAGAGCGAGATTGCAGCCTTCCTCTTTTGCCCCCCCCCTCCTCATCCTCCACTTTTCATTTCCTGCCTACTTCAGCCCTTGTTCAATTAGCACCATTGTGCCGCTGCTCGGCGAAGTCTTCTTGGCTGCTGTTAAAACCTCAGTCACACCAACACTCTTCTAATCCTGATGTTGGCTTCCCACTCACAGACCGCCTCTAAAGAGATTGTTGCACAGTTTCCTCTCTCAGTGAGAAACTCAAAAAGTAATTCAAATAGAACTTCCGCCTGTTCACTTTTAATTTACTCACCATCTCGAAACTTTCTGCGATCTTTCCATCCGTTTCGCTCTCCGCGTTCTCCTTCCTGATTTATTAATGGGCAGCGGACTAGAAAGAGTTGTAACTTAAATTTCGAGTCTAATATATTCATTTTTTCTAAAAAAAAATCAGAAAACATTTCCGTCAGAACTACGGTGACCTAAATGGATAACAAAGTTCCTTGGGTGGAAAATTGAGCAGCAGAACCAGACGGTGTCTTTTTACAAGAAATAAAGACAAATGGCAGAGGAGTCTAATATAAACGTATTACAAAGAGCAAATAGATGGAAGTCTAAATTTTTCGCAGCAGGATTAACAAACTGTGTTTTAGTCACAGAGAAACCATGGCGTACAACAACGTATAGCTCACATAGAAAGGTCAAACTGTCTGTCTGGTTTACAGAGTAACTGGACCATTGTTCGTGAAGTCACGTCATCATTGTTGGTCGTAAGTTTTATTCTACTGACCTCATAAATATTGACGCAAAGTCATTAATCTGTATATTGGTGACGTCGAAGAGAACTATTTCTTTAAGTAATTAAAGTAATAATAGTAACCCTACACAGTCTTCAGATCAATTTCGGATCATTATGGATCGGTTAATCTATTATCATCTTAAATATTATGTTTTTAAAAGTGTGGATTTCAAGCGTATTCAATAAATTAAAATTTTATGCTCTGGAAATTCCTATTCCTCAGAATATTGGATATTAAGATCGAAAGCTCATGTTTTCAATTAATTATTAAAAGAACGAACAAAATTATTATTGTTGTGGTGGCAATATTTACGGATAAAGAATATATTCTATAAGGGTGAATTACTCTTTTTTTTCTTTTCTGTTTAGTATTTTTTTATTTTATTTTTCATATTCTCGTATCTATTGGCATTTTTTTTAATGTGAATTTAGTTTTTTGGTTTATTTTTGTATTTAATTTTACAATTTTTTTGTTATTGCATGCCTGGACGATTTTAACCTTCAAATAACTGAATCAAAACCCACGTCTTGAGTTCCCACAGTCACTATTTTAAATCTGAATAGTAATATATCCTCATAATTTCGTGTTCTGCTAAATGGCAGGTTCCACAACTGTCCCATGCTTTTCTCGTCGTATTTTTTTTTTTGTAATCCCCTATCTTAATTGGATCCGTCACCTTCAATCTTCTTCTATCTCTTCTCCTTTTCACTCGTTCCGCCGATTCTTCTAAAGCTGTAGTAAGAATTCCAGTTTCATTCGTCACATGTCCGCGTTCCTCTCCTCAGTACTTCATTTTTCACTCTATCTACCATTCCTATATTCTCAATCCATGTCCGCGTCGCTTATTCCTCTACCCTCTCTCTTTACAATTGTCGATGTTTCACTCCCGTATATAAAAACACTTCTGAATGATGTATTCAGATTTCTATAACAAAATAATTTATATAAATAAATATCAGGCAATTTTAATTTAGGAAAAAAAAGGTTTATTAATGTAAAATTAAAAAACGTTTCGTCTCATTTTTGGTGACCTCATGAGGTTCAAGTTTAAATAAAATTTTGATAAACTGCTGACTGCCGTGGCCTAAATGTACAATTTAAAATTAATTGAACCTGATGAGGTTGATTGTTGTTTCATTTTACATTAATAAATTATTTTTCTGACTTAAAATTGGCTGATGTTTATTTATTTGTTTTCTCAGTAGTCAGAATATACATTTATATATATACATGATTATTAAAATAATTTATATTTCTCGCTCAATTCGCCTTTTGCTATTTCTGTCCCTTTATCTTTGTTGAGAATTTGTTATCTTCAGTCGACCATGTAACCTGCTTTATCAATTCTTCCTTCCCCTGTCCTTACCGACCCTCCTTCCTTTTTATTTATTTCCAAAATTTGCTTTCCTAAACTGTCATTTCGTTTTCTAATCTTATCAGCATTTTCTGAACCATCTTATTGTCACTAATAATAATAATAATAATTTATATATCAATATTCGAAGCAATGAGTCCCACATGAAAATTGCAAAAAATTAATTTCTCATTAAAAAATTATTATTGGTTTCAATATTTTATGTCCACACTAATTTCAAAGGAATGGAAATTTTTAAGTTTCACTTCAGTTTTTCGCGAATTTTTCTGGGAGGATTTTAGATTCAACGTCAAGGACAAAGTGAAATTATGGATTTAAGGGAGCGAATAGAATCAAAATACTGAACTAGTGAAATCGAGTATAATTTTATTTATACAGACTAGGAAGAAATTTGATGATACACTACAAGAAAAATAACATTTCATTTTGAACCAACGCAATGCCCATTTCTTTCGAAATGCGTATAACGAATGCGGAATGTATCGTAACAGAAACCTGGGAATGGTACAGAACTGACATGAACTTTTTAGTGAACGTATCACATTATTTGCCTGACAGGTAAAAATAAAACATGAAGGTGGCGAGTAGAAAATATAAGGAATTTTATGTAAGATGGTGGAAAGCAAAATGAAACAAATGTTACAGCTGAGTCGACTTGGGGGCCAGAAAATGATTTTATCAGATTTTTGTCGACGTTTACTCCAATGAAGCTATCTGGGGATAGGAAAAATTTATTTTGTAACATGTTTTTTATACTGTTTCCTAATCAGTCGGGGAAAAATTAGTTTCAAAAAGCATTTACCGAAACAAGATGAAGTTGTTTTTAATACGGCTTCCTTTCATCATTTTTGACAATGCTCAACGTTTTATTTGGCTGAGAAAACAACTTTGTATTTCTGATGAGGTAATTTCCGGAATCGTTTTCGATAAACAATTCACAATTATTGGTAAAAGATCGGGCAATTGTAGCGTAAAACCAATCATAGTAGGAATTGTGGAATTGTCGTGCTACTGGATACAATGTACGAGTGAAAACAAATGGACAATGCCTAAGTCTTTGTCAGAGTGGAAAGGGGAAAAAATAAAGGGGGGTGGGTGTGGGGTTGAGGGGGCGGGGTGGTCGGCTGGAAAGGGAATGTAATATCTTGCCAGATGTATCGGAAAGTGATATTGAATTCCTCGGAATTCCGACTATCGTTGTATATCCCCAGATGTTACACACAAACGCGCAGAAGCATTTTTATTACTTTGGTTGCGGAGAAGGGACAGAAATTTGGCTCACAGCTTCAGTATTAAAGGGAAATTAAACAGATGGTGATTATTTCTCGGATACGTACATAATTGGATTGCTGTTGATTAATGAGACAATATTATCATGGCATAAACGGACGAACAACTTTAAATTTATTAACATAATGTGTCTATGAATTTAAACCACAAAAAATATTTTGAATATATTTAACTACGAAGATACAGAAATTCTATGTTGAGATAAATAATTATTCCGTGCAAACTGTCCACTGCGAATACAAACTGTATATCTTTGATAGTGTTTATGTTTTGTTTCTTGTATTGTTTTTGTCCATGTTACCGTTGGATGTAATAAAAGTTTCATGTGTGCCAAGAGCATCAACTGGTGTTGATCGATCCACGATTACCTCTCAAGATTCTACAATGCTCTGGGGTAAATAATTGTCTACGAAAATTAATTATGTACACTAGAATTACTCACAACACAATTAAATATAGTTGTTGAAAGTTAAATGAGTTTTTTTGTATCGAATGACAGGAGCATTCGGGTATAAATCAACAAGAATTTATTAGAGATATAGATATAATTTATTCACTAACAATTTATGGCTCCTTCAATTCGCTCTTTACATTTTTTTAAGTTATGGAAGTAGTGTTTTCTTTTATTTGAGAACTAAGCTACACGAGGGTCACCATCTTGTGTGGTCTCTTTATCAAAGGAAGGGATTTAAATGAAGGATGAAGAAAGAAGAGCAAAATAGCCAAGGGCTAACAAGGTCGCTTGGACGACACTATAAGGATCCTACCCGGCATTCGCCTAAAAGAGTGTAAACCCTAGAAAAACCTGTGACAAGCAGGTCGGGCTCTTGATGCTTGTCCCACGCACTTAAGAAGACTGAACTGTACATTTTTTTTGTAAGGCTTCAACGTTCCCGTTCGACCAGTTTAGGAAGCAGCTGGCAGACTGCTCCAATGGGAAGAGCGGACAACTACTTCCGTAGTGGTTCAACAAAGAAATAATGAGGTTGTAATAAATTTTCCACGAGAGAGTACAAAAAATTTTTATTAAATCTACGCGTTGACGTGGCTATATTTATGATTGGTACTTAATCATTGACGTGGTAATCTGTGACGTCACTTCCGTATTATTTAAAAAATTGTCTTAGTCGCAGTATCATATAAAAATTTAAATTTCAAATTTTTTTAAGCTTCTCTTTGGAAAAAAAATATTTATTAAAATTAAGAATTTCCTCGATGGAGTAATAAAAAAAATAACGATTACCGTCGACGGATAATTTATTAGTTTCGTTTCCTGAATAATATTTTAATTTATTTTATGAAGGAAACAAATTTCTGAATTGGAAATAGAGTTCTGTAGAGAAATTGGACGAACAGGAAAGTTTTGCCACAGAAAGACGAGGGAAACTGTAGGCCAAGTTTAGGAACAAGAAGATATAATTCTGGATTAACTGAAACCCTTGCCGGGATGAACAGGAATAACGATTCCCAAGAGGAGGAACGGAGGGGATGAACAAATACAGTAAGCTAAGGTTAGGAACTACAAGTTACAATTCCGCTAAGAGGCTGCCTGGGTGATGTTAGGAATTGTGAGGACAAACTTTCAGGTTGAAAGGAAAATTAAGTAAAAAAAATCGTGTGAACTTTTGAAGACCAAACACTGTAGTTTAGAGAAAAAGAGGTAGCATGCAAAAAGTTGTTTGGGGGAAAATAAAAGGAGAACGTAAAATGGAAAGGAGTTACATAAAGGAAACAGATATGTGTAAACGGACACTTCAATATATAAATATAGAATTTGAAGCTGCGCTGAGTTGACTATAATCAGTGTTAAGGTCGTAAATTTATGCCAATTCGTTTAAAGTAGAGGTCCCGCTGTGAAGTCAAGTTACGCGGGATGGAAACACACGACCCTGCCGATATCTGGCTTGGCTCTTCGCCAGACTCGAACCAGCAGCTCTCTTCTCGGACTATTCATTGTCCAAACCCTAGTGGTTTCACATTCAGACCATAAGGACAAAGATAACCCTCCGTAGTGGAAAGGATATAAATGGTCTAGACTCCACCGGAAGACGCATATATCGTGCATTAGGAACTTTATAAAATAATACACTCACGATTAAGTCCAACTCCAGTAGAAACTCCTGTTAAATGTAGCGTTGCTACAATCGTCAAAAATATTTCTTAGTATTATTAATAAAAATTTTAATAAGTAGAGTATTAGTGAGACATTTATGAGAAACCGGTGCTGCATTTTGAGAACTAAAATAAATCATAACGTATATCTAATAACACTATATTTAATTTAGAAAAAGAATCAGACAATGGATCTAAATTACGATTTTAAGACTAATGTCTCGCGAAGAAAATACGTAAATAATTTTTTTTGTTGAATTTAGGAACTCTAAATGTGTGTCAAGGAATGGTTTATTCTCCTCGAAATAAGTTATCAGAATTTGGGGTTTGTAGGGAAACGGGAATATTGGTTTAGTATGACGGACTTATTTAAAGGGCTTCACCCTGGCAGTGTTTCAGTGTACTGCAGTGAAGCTTTCTCCGCTACCCCTTATAAAAAATGAAATATCGAATTAATGTTTTTTTTCATACGTCCATTTTAGTTTATTTAGTATTCATACTAATATACATTTGAGTCACGGTATAATAGTATAATTATAATAACAGGAGCAGGAAAAATTAATTGTATAAAGCAACCGTTAACTTGTTACTAGAAATCCAGCCTGAGCTACCGAATTTAATCAAGTCTAAATAAACATGGAAACTCTCCCTTTCAAAGTATTGGATATATCGCAAACATTGATATGACAGTAACGAATCGTGTGTACTTTAGGGGGGCTAGGATGAATAACTGGATTTAGAAGCAAGTGGTGAGAAGCAACATATTTCAATTTTTCGATAGACTGACTGTGAAGAATATCTCTATGTCTTCAAAGGCGTATAGGTCTTGAAATGTTTCAGTATGTATCAAGTATCAGTTTATAATGTATCATAATTATTATAATTAAAATTGTGTTCATGATATTATTTTAAAAATAATAACCACCTTTAACAATAAAATGAAGATTTTTCTTCTTTTTAATGTTTCATAGATCATTTGGCTACATATCCCATCATTGGTACGTAAAATAATTGAAAAAAAAATTTGACTGCAGATCTGTATAAATGATCGATGTCCAACTATAAAAAATATATTTTTTTATTTGTATGGTAACCATGGTTATATTTATAATTTAAATATTCTCTGCAATATATTATTGAAAAATTTATAACACCGGTCGTCGTTTAAAATTGTATTTTATCAGACTTTAATGAATTTATAAACTAATGAAAACACGCAAATTTGTGACAAATACTTTAATAACTTACAAATTAACACGACGTTTCGTCCTCTGTCTAGGACTTAATCAAGGCTGAAATGGATTTTGAGTGTTATAAATAGTTTATATGTATTACCAAATTCTGGAAATTATACACAAAAATTAATTCTTTATTCAGATTATATTAATAGACGAATTTGAGGATATACGGAAATTATTAATAATTAACAGACAAATAATATATTTGATTCGACACAATTATTATTATTAAATTCACATACGTATCTATCCCTTAAAATTAAGTAATAGATTTAGTCCATTATTTTTAAATTTTGATATAATATTTTTGAAATAAATATGAAAAGCGTACTTTTTATTTGAAAAAATTAGGTTCACAATTATGATATGATTGGTGATATTTATTTTTAAATTATAACAATATTGAAAATTTATGTTTTTATTTTATATATTGTATTTTTTACATTTCATTTAACCCTTACAATATTTATGATAGAATAATATTATTGTTTTTTCGTATCACTAAATTTTTAGAACGAGAAAAAATATATATATTGTTTGCTATTAACATTATATATATATATATATATATATATATATATATATATATATATTGTTCGCTATTAACATCACATATGACAACAAATTTCTGTTACCGTAGGGAGATAACTTAAATAATTTTATGCAAGTACAGAAGCTTCGTTGTGTTGAATATAATTTAATTTATGTTATTAATAACAAATCTGACGTTAGGTTTGTCGCTAATTTATAATCATTTTAATATTTTTGCAGATCTGTGACTATTTAAAAAATAAGAATGCCAAGAAGGTGTGTTTTTTGTATATGTCTAAATAATTAAAAAAGTAATCGAATGTCACTTAAAAATATTTAAATAATAATAAAGGCAAATATAATTCTAATAATATTTTATTTTATAAATTTTATCAAGATGAACTACTTTGTGACAGTTAAAAATGGTCATTACTTTATGTACACCTGTGTTTATATGACAATATCTCCTTGATTTAAAAAATTGGATTCATATTCACTGGAGGTGTTAGGATACATGAATATTATTTTCTTGATGAAGATTTACTATCTTTAAATGAGTGGCCACAGTGTGTAATTGAAACTAAAGTCTAATTACTAGAGATCGGGAATGTATTGCTTTTTTTTTCAGACGGTGGCAACACTGAACTGGTTAACTTAGCTGTAGCAGTAATAACGGTAGGCAAATTAATGGTAAAGAACTTTTTTTTGAGGAGTTATGTATATATATCCTGTAATTTTGTTGTTTGGTCATTGTTCCCTTAATAATATCAGATTACATTAAAGTAATGGTTGCAAGTGTATCAACTCTAATTAACTATAATATAAGCTATTTTAATGAGAATAGTGTGTAGCTGTCAGTTGTTCCACGTCCATTTGCATCGGTCTTATTAATCACCGACCGTGTACATATACACCAGAGGATCCAATTATGCTACTTAACATTACCCCTGTCGCCAGGGTATCGAGCCCTGCCACGGCCTGGTAATATCGTGTTAATCAGTTCCAAAGCCGAAATCCAGACGTAACACCACCACAAACACGATGATGGAGAGCGCCAATCAGATTGATCGTCGTAATTGTTTTAATTTTGCATAGAATGTGTCAAACGCATCGGCTTAAGGAAGGAAGATATTCAATTTAACCAGAGATCAATGAAGTGTCCTCCTTAGTCGTGAATGTGCAACTTCATCACGTACGCATAATGAAACAATTTACATACTCATAAGAACGAAATAAAAATGGCCAATTTAACAAACATTTGACAATTAAAAACACAAAGCTTCCTCCAGCAATTGGTGGACCTTATCAAGTGCAGCAAAATAAAGTTAAACTGGGGTCCCGCGTATTTAAAACAACCAAAGACAGCAAAAATACAATCACTTACTGAGGAAAAGATAATACATTTTACCAAGAGCTTCTGTATCACTCTAGTTATTAATTCTAATATTGATCATTTCAGATATCAGTCTGACATATTGTTTAAATAAATATGTTTTGAAATAACTGAGTGCGTGTAGGTGGGTAATTTATAATTCACTCTTATTTTTTATTAAGCCCTATCAGTTTGACCAATATGTGTGGTTCAGATCACCTGGGGGTCACCAATGTTGATGTCAACAACATAAAATAATTAATAAGTCGAACTCCCAACTATTAAATATTTATTAAAGTAACTTTATAGCAAACAAGTATAAGTTTTGATTCGTTCGGACGAGCATAAAGATTAAGACTCTCTGTACAAGAGTTTTTTTATTTTATAACCGTTACTACGCAACGCTATGATGACGTCATCGGCGATGTAATCTCCGTGAATCAGTTGCGTTTTCTGTGTGACTGACAGTAGCCACATATGTACTTATGAAAATACAATATTTATTAATTTACATGCTCTTATTTTTTTTAAAAAAAATTACTGTAGGCCTACTCACTCAACGGAGCAGAAGACTCTGATTTGTTGCATCAGTTATTTATTTCTTAAGCTACGCTAATTATATGTGACGAAATGAATTTTTATTAACTGGATAATACAGTAACGATTTTTTAAAAAATAATTAAGGAATAATCGACCAAAGGATTTAGAACACAAAAACCAAACATTTCAATCAAAAACACCCTGGAGAGAGTAAAAATACGTACATAAGTGGTTTGGGTGTTTTTAATTAGTATTGTGGGATACTAGATCCGTCATACACGTGTTCGGAGTTCGGCCATGTGGTACGGCAGTAATAACTCAAACACACAACTGGATATTAACGTTTTATTCAGCACTTCTGCGAAGGTCGCCTCTAGTCGCTGGACCAGGAAGAACTGGGCTCCGTGCGATCCGCAGGTACGGGATAGACTGGGGACGGAGTTGACCTGAGGGAAGTTCCGTTAGCCGAACAAAGGAACAGGTGTTGGAAGAACAAAGGGATAGTTCCTATTGTCCGGAATTATGGACAGCGGACGCTTTGAGGATGGTGAATACCATCCACAGTATATATTTTTATTTTTTTTTAAAAAAAGTGTTATCGGTCGTTAAATATATCTGATTATTTAAAACAGACGTGAAATTAATTATTATTTGAAGAAGATTTATTTTTAAACATAAAGCCATGCCACAAATATATTTTTAAAATAATTATTTATAACGTATTGCCTCTGATATGATACTCAAATAGAAATAAATCAGAATTTACGAAAAAAAATTCACACCTCAGTATCATAGTTGAATGTCTCAACATATATCCGTAATTTAAATGATTAAAGCATTGAAATTTAATGGAACAGTCGCAGTCTGTACAACCTGACCTGGAACGCCTAAAAGCACATTTTTATTTGATGGCATTTTCTGGAGAAGCTGGAGAAGACCCTCTTCTCCGCTGTATCGCCGTCTTTTATCTTATCTTCTCGCTTCGTTTACCGTCCTTCACTCCTTCCCCTTCGTTTTTCTGCATCAGCGTTTCCTCTCGTTGCATTTATTGTGTACACGTGACCAGAATGAAACGGAGACTCCAATGTCCGCTTCCAGCGATGCCATTTTTATACATCTTACCGTCCATTCTTTCGACTCTGACTGTATATCAATCGTATTTAAGTGCTTATAAGTGCAAAGAATTAATTCAAATAAACTTCTATATAAAAAACTTGGCATTTATTTAAAAAAATGCATTAAGAATTAAGATTAAATTAAAAATATTTTTATTTTATAAAATTATATACGGTTATAAGCATTGTTTGAATTTTTTTTGTCATAGTTGTTAGTAAAATAATCTAGGTATTGGATACATTTTTTTAAACTTGTCATTCGTGATTGGAACAGAGTGACACAATTGATTTCCGAAATATTTTTAGGACAGCTAAAATATAAGCACATTATAACAATAATCCCAAATTGGTGCACTATACTCAGAAGAATGATAAAATAGCGTTCATTAGTCTGGATTATATATAAATATCAATATTTAACTAACTATCGTACGAAAGGATTGGAATTTTGCAAATATGGGATGAGGGTTAATTTGGTACAGCTTCAACAAAACGACAGTGGAGAAAATTGAAATAATCAATAAAGTGAATATACAGAAAATAAATTTTTTACAAAGAATTTCTGAAGGAATTATCGAATCCTAGAATGGATAAACCAGAAATCACTAAATCTTCATTCTAAATGCAAAATATTTTAACAATTAATAAATAATAATAGAAGATAAAATTTATTCAAATATACAGATAATAATAAAGCCACATAATACAGGCCTCATTAAAATTAATTTATTTCCAAAAAAAATTAATAAATGACTGTTTGCTCTCGCAAATAAATTAATTTTAATGAGGGCTGTGTAATGCGGTTTTATTATTATCCTTATATATATATATATATATATATAAAACTTGAAACAGTATTTATTTTAATAACGTGAATGTACTAGTTAATTATTCAAATATTTTAAGGCGAAAAATATTCAAAGTCAAACCGGTACTGTTAATGGAACGGTGACATTATAATTAGGTACAAATAATGTTATAGCGAGGAAAGGAAATCCATAAAATCTAATCAAAGGATGGGATACGCTCTTCCTGACTGTTTGAACTAACACAGGTCAAATTATATCCAATTGAAAAATCAAAACTCACAAGGTTTCAAAAATAAAATATTCTTAGTGTTTTTATAATGAAAAATTTTGATAATAACGACGCGTTTATTAAAATGAGTGACAAGATTAAATGAGAAAAACCGTCAATGAAAATAAACCTTGAATATGATGATAAATCAGTCAACGACAACTAACAACGTTCCGTTAAAATTTAATACATTTGGATAAAAATGTTGCAAAATAATTAAGAATTAAAATGTCTTGGCAGATTATTCTTAAAATGATTTTATATTCTGGAATCGGTATCAGATCTTTCTTTTCGCGTCTTTCCAAGTTTCTCCCCTTTTTTTTTCTTCAAACCCCGCCTGATTATTCCTTTTGATATTTTTCTGTATGTATAGAGACGTCGATATATCATTATCGGTAAAAAAAATCTCTTAGTAGGTCTACTCATCTATCCCGGCCTCCAATTATAATTTTCTAAGGTTGCAGACCTTACTTAGGTCGATACGATGGAAGAGCCTCAACTCCCAAGTGCTTTATTAAAATATCGACTACTTGTCGGGAACACACCTTTAACGTCATTTGCTCGCTCGTGAAGGCGCGTATACGCGATGACAAATTAGTTGAACCTTGGCAGGAGGTGGAGGAGGGAGTGAGTGAGTTTTACATTAATTACACGACCATCACCTCAAGGACAGGGTGGGAAAGTGTGGTGGCGGCGCAACAGGAGAGTTTCGAGAGCGCTTCCGCCGGGGTTATTTACGTACTGAACTCCCTGGCGAAATCGAAATTCAATTTCCTGCGAAACAAAGAAGCCAGAGAATACCGTGAGGAGGAAGATGGCCGCCAGGAAATGAGAGCCACGTCAAATATAGAAGAGTCAAGGTAGACAGACATCTGCATGTCCAAGAAGCACACTTCGTATTCAATTACCATCATCAGCGCGCGCCCACCCACATGCACTCAAAGAACCCGGAGAAAGGGGAAGATTCGTTTCGCATCCGCCCACGCGGCCCTCGGAGGGCGGGTGTTCTTTAAATACAACTTTGCTTCTGCTCATTCCCGTTCTCCGTCTCTCTGTTCCCCAGCGGTAGTACAGTGCAGAAATAATTCAGTATCGGGCTCTGGTTACCTTACAAAAGTAACCTACTTACGAACTGTTCGAATCTGAACACCGTTCAGGCGAGTTGTCTGAAATTAATAGCCAGTGGACATGTAGAACAACGTCGAAGCTTAAATGGGGCGAAATAGTTTTAGACAATATTTAGAATGGAATAAAAATTTGGTCGGTGACACTCAGTTGGACAGGATTAGTTAACTGAATCGATTACATAATTGCGAATTTTTGTTTCAAGAAAATGTTGTTATTTTAAGACATTTGACCAGGAGATTTATGAGGATAATGCGTAACTTTTAAACTTATATATCTGGGGCAAATATGAACATCAGTTAAAAGAGATGCATGAACTACTTACGGTATTGAAAATACTCAACGTCTTTGTTAGAAGTATGAATTATGGGGGAAAGCCACACACAGTCTTATATAGTATTAAAAAATATTTAATATTTGGCCATTTTCAACCTCTTTGTGGCGTAGTTAAAGCCTGCGAGAGGATTCTCTCTCAGGAAGAACCTTTTAGGAGAGATACGAAGGGGCTACCATTGGGTATGCCTTTTCCTCTCCGTTTTTGAACTAAGGTTCCCACAAGCCGAGGCACCTCGGCCTGTTCTGAGAGGTGTATGTTCCGGGGTCGCAGACCTTGGGCATACGGTAAGAGTTGTCCGCTATTCCCATTGGAATAGTCGGTCAGCTGCCTCCTAAACTGGTCGAGGCACGGAGAAGGGAATGCTGCGTCCCCACAGCAAACTCCTCTCCCGCTATCGGAAGGGCGTGGGACAAGTACCCAATGCCAGACCTACCCGATGCAGGTTTTTCTAAGGTTTTCATTGCATTTCTTTAGGCGAATGTCGGGTAGGATCCCTAAAATATAGCCCGGGGGCCCTAGTTAACCCTTGGCTACCTTCCTCTACCCTTCCGCATTCCCCCTTTCAAATCCCTTCCTATGCTATTAAAGGGGAGTTGCCCAATGTGGATCACCCTCATGTAGCCTGTTGCCCTAAAAAAAAATCAACCTCTTTGTAAGATTTTAAGCCTTAAGGTTACTCATTTTTTTAAAAAAATCATGTAACACGTCGGGAGGCGTGCTGGAGTATTTTCTTTTAAATGAGAAACCTTAAGGCTAAAATATTATAATGAGGTTGAAAATGTCGAAATACGTCCAAAGATTCTCCCTATTAAATTTCATTTTAACACTACATGAGACTGGGCGACGTTTCGGCCCCAGAATCCCCGAATTTCGTAATGAGAATATGAAAAAAAATCTCTGGTTCACCTCATAGTAGAGTTTAGCGCATGTTTTTGGGATCCTTATAAGAAAATACCACATAGAAGGCCTGGAAAATCTTGTAATACAGGTGTACTGGCCACCGTCGAGATAAGGTACAGAAATTAGGGTGGGAATCGTTGGAAAGCACAAGGAAGGCCGATAGACTTTGAGCTTTATTTACATGGTAGATAGATAGAAAACCAAGCGCCGAAATAGGTATAGAATGGATAAGATTGAAAAACCAACTTACATTGGGAGAGCTGATAACAAATTTAAATTCGAAACGAAACTGGAAAAAAAAAATACAGTCACAGAAAAATACTCATCCTTAAACAGACTGGTAACAGATTGGAACAATTCTCCCTCCCTATCCCCCCCAGAATTATTTGACAAGAATCCTCCAGCGCCTACAAGGTTTAAAAATATATAAAGTGGACTCACCTCTACAATTATCATTTTTTCTGTCACTATTCTTTTAATGGAGAGAAAGTGTTTAAAAGTGGGGAATTTTCACGACAAATTTATGCAACATTTTTATTTCAAAGTCGTACTATTTATTTGTTTGTAAAATTGTTGAGATATTTGTTCTCAATCTGCCCCAATTTTCAGCAAATTATGTACATAGATGCAAGTATACTAATTAGATGACGTAAGTACTTTGTCATATAATTAGTATGCTTATGGTATTCTTTTAATAAATAGAGTACTAATTAAATTGTTTACGAATATTTGGAAATTATAACTTAATAATTAGCTTATATAGAAAATTAAGTGGCTGTTGATGTAATTTACAAGATTTTAAAGAGGCAACCCTTATACACTCTCAATTATTTTGACAATTTAATTGCTTTATTTAAAAAAATTTCCGGCCTAATATTTGACCATAATCATCTTTAACATAATTTATTTTAAACAATAAAATTATTTTAACGACCAATAAATTATATGGTTCAGCTGAAACTGCATCGATTAGACGTTAAAATAATTTTATTATTAAAGGACTGATGTTACAAATGTTTATGGTCAAAGTTTAGGCCGTATTAAAATGAAGTGTTGAGACTGTATAAAGTTTGCTTCCTTAAAATCTTAAAACTTAGCGTTAAAATGAAAATCTGTGTACGTCAAGGTTTTCCAGCAGAAGCATAAAATATTTGGTAGAGTCCGAGAAACACGGTGAAATGGAAATGAGCAGAGACAACAGAGTTGTGTAGTTCCTGCGGTGCGCGGTTTTCGAGGCAGCACCTGCTCCGGCCTGTCCTTCCTCTCCTCTGCTCTGCTCTGCTCTCCCTTTTCTAATATTATCGCTGTGTTCCTACGCACCGCTGCCCTCGCAGTTTTGAAGCCGTGCGTCCAGGCGGCAGCACAACTGGGCCGGAACCTCAAGCCACAAAGCGTGGCCTGTCTCTCTTCTTCTCTCTCTAAATAAACACGTACAAGCGAACGCCCTATCACGGAAAATGCACAATTTTACATAACGCGAACTAACAGTGTCGACCGAATACAATTATGAGCTTCTCTATATTAATCCCGACCACACTGAGCTCTTTGCTTTGTTACACAGCAGCGGAAGTTCTCGCTAGCCCTCACCAGATTCATTACCCCAAAATCAACGAAACGCACAAGCTTACCTCTATCACTTACTCTGATGTCCTCAGAATTTTCTCTACGACTCCTCAACTCTTACAGGTAGCAAACAATCCCCCTATTTTTACTAAATACTTTGGGAGTTTGATTCCAACTAATCGGCTTATAATCTAAGAAAATCCTATAAGAATAACTATAAAACTAACATTTTTATTTTACGTTTGTTTTCAATTAAAGATATAATTAATTAAATAAATCCAACTTACAATACTAACATCAATTAAATGAAGCAACGTCCATTATAACATGCAATTAAAATTTTATAATGATCGTTAATTCATTTAATTTATATAATTAATAAATAAGGCGTTAATTAAACAATAATTTGAAATAATAACGTTTCACTACCTATTTCACAGCCATATTCAGTGAAAGTTTATATAGTTTCGATTTTACGTGACACCTTTTCCGTTAAGGTGGATGTACAAAAACGTGGTATTTTAATTATAAATTAACAACAGTCTTTTTAGTGTCAGAAAAAAAAAAGGATTTGTAACAGAACTTACAAAACGTTTCGTCACTATTTGCGACCTCTTCCTATTAAAAATATTTTTCTCACGTTAAAAAGGCTGGTGTTTATTTATTATTTATCTTAAATATATATATATGTACATATATATATATATATTAAACTGAATTTATTTCATAAAATGTGTGTCCTGGACACGAACATATATATTTGACTGCAATTAACAGACCATTAGCATTCGTTATACGACATATAAAAATAAGTGATAATAAAATCTTTAATTAAGAACACAACAATTTTTTTAATTTTTATTTTTAGGGCAGCAGGCTACATGAGGGTAATCCACTTAGGGCAACTCCCCTTTAATAGCATAGGAAGGGATTTGAAAGGGGGGGTGCGGAAGGGTAGAGGAAGGTAGCCAAGGGTTAACTAGGGCCCCCGGGCTATATTTTAAGGATCCTACCTGGCATTCACCTAAAGAAATGCAGGGAAAACCCTAGAAAAACCTGCATCAGGTAGGTCTGGCATTGGGTACTTGTCCCACGCCCTTCCGATAGCGGGAGAGGAGTTTGCTGTGGGAACGCAGCATTCCCTTCTCCGTGCCTCGACCAGTTTAGGAGGCAGCTGGCCGACTATTCCAATGGGAATAGCGAACAACTCTTACCATATGCCCAAAGTCTGTGACCACGGAACATACACCTCTCAGAACAGGCCGAGGTGCCTCGGCTTGTGGGAACCTTAGTTCAAAAACGGAGAGGAAAAGGCATACCCAAAGGTAGCCTCTTCGTATCTCTCCTAAAAGGTTCTGCCTGCGAGAGAGAATGCTCTCGCAGGCTTACTTAGTTATCTAAGAACACAACAACGTTTCTGGACATATTTAAAACTCTATTCAGGCTGTCTGACTGAAAGAAAGCTTTTTTTTTCTGTTGAAAAAATAATAATTTAAAACATCAAAATTAGAGATTTCGTTAAGTATTAACCGATCGTGTTTTATAGTATTTTGATTCAGTAGTAAATCCAAAATTTTAAATTAATTGCGCCGTAGTGAATCTTATATGTTGAGTGTTTTTAAATGTTAGAAAATTTCTTAGAAATCCTGCTTGTAATCAGATTATCTCTAACCAAATAATATCATCTTCCGCTTCCGCCGAATTTATATCCTCTTCCGCGGGCTAGACAAAAACAACAAAAAAATGTGGAAACTGAGCACTACGCATTCCCATAATACGGTAACAATTTTTTAAACGCTGTGTCAAGTTGAAAAAGTTCCTCATCAGCAATGGCGGTTATTTATATACTAGCTTGGTTCTGGCGTTGCCCGGGATGTCGTATATCCATAACCCCCAATTTGACTCGAATCTCGGTTGTTTTTGAAACGCCCCTCATCCCCATCCCTAAGGGTGCTCCCCAACCATGCTGAAAGGGGTTGAAATTTTACAAACAACATCGGTAGAAATAATATCAACGTCATTGACACCGACAAATATTTATTCCAGGCAAATATCGACCATGTTTGAAAAATTCCACCCCCGGCCGTGGGGTTTAAATGGCCAATTGAATGTCATAATTAAACTCACCGACATCCATTACACTGGATTTGACTCCAATCTCAGTTGTATTCGCGTCATTTTATTTTAACGCCCTTCCACCCCCTCCCCTAACGTTCCTCCTTTCCAATGCTGTAAGGGGGTTGAAATTATACACATATCACAGCTCGTTGACCCCAAAATATATTTATCCACTCAAATATTGGCTGTTTTAGCATGTTTATATATTTCCACCTCCGTTACTGGGGGTGGTAGACGCGTCTCACCGCGACAGTGTTTGTTTCCTGAACGTAAAGAACTCGTGCACGAAATTTGGTGAATTTTGCTTCACCGGTCTAGATTTGTATAAGGAACATACAAACATATATACATATATACAAACAAACACTCTGCTTTATTTATTAGATAAAGACAGCATAAAAATAATCAATTTCTAATTAATCGTGGTTCTTCTTCTGTGAGAGAAAAATTCAAAAATGTGTTTTTTGGAAAGTAACGGCCTAATTTCACATTCATAAATATTTTATAACGCATTAAGAAAATTGGCTGAATAAACAAACAATATTTTCAGAAACAGTAGCGAAAAACTGCAGAGCAAAATAAAAGCTAAGAATATTCGTTGTAGAATGGATATGACAATACAGCAAACGATGTGATCTGATGTGATGTGTATTGATTACTATGTCTTTTTTTGAGACACTATATTATTATTATTATTTTGGATGAGCGTTACCGTGGAAACAGAGCGACATTGTCACGGGGCAGCCATTTAAATGACACATCGACGTGGCTCATTTTTCGTTATTGGAACCGAGATAATTAATGCAGATTAATAGGGGGTGGGGGTGGTGGATATTGGAAAGAACCGTGTTATCGGGAAATTCACAATTTATGTTTGGATCAATTTTTTTCTTTACATTTGCATCGTTTTTCTAGTCCCATAATCCTCTATACTTGCTTGATATTGAAAGCGTTGTAATATTTGAACTGCAATCGTTTCGTAGTGGTATTAAAAATGATATAAAATTTTATCTACAAATTGTTTTAAATTACAATTCCACTTTTTTATTGCGGTAGACATGCTACATTAGGGTAATCCCACTAGCTGGCAACGCCGCTCTTATAGCATAGGAAAATGAGTGAAGATGGGATGCGTAAGAGTAGAGAAAGGTAACCGAGGGTTAACTAGTGCACCCGGACTATGGTTTAAGGATCCTACCCGACAATTCGGCTAAAAGTGTTGCAGGGAAACCACTAGAAAAACCTGCATTAGGTAGGTCGGGCAGTTGGTACTTGTCGCACTCCCTTCCGGTAGCGGGAGAGGGGTTTGCTGTGGGATCGCAGCTTTCCCTTCTCCGTGCCTCGACCAGTTTAGGAGGCAGCTGACCGACTATTACAATAGGAACAGCGGAGTACTCTTACCTTATGCCCAAGGTCTGTGACCCCGGAACATACACCGTTTAAAACAGGCCGAGGTGCCTCGGCTTGTGGGAATCTTTTTGTTTTTAGGGCAACAAGCTACACGAGGTAATCCACGTTGGGCAACTCCCCTCTTATAGCATAGGAAAGGGATTTGAAAGGGGGGGTGCGGAAGGGTTAACTAGGGCCCCCGGACTATGGTTTAAGGATCTTACCCGGCATTCGTCTAAAAGAAATGCAGGACAAAACCTAGAAAAACCTTCATCAGGTAGGTCGGGCATTGGGTACTTGTCCCACGCCCTTCCAATAGTGGGAGAGAAGTTTGCTGTGGGGACGCAGAATTCCCTTCTCCTTGCCTCGACCAGTTTAGAAGGCTTTTTTTTTTTTTATGACAACAGGCTACATGAGGGTGATCCACTTTGGGCAACTCCACTTTAATAGCATAGGAAGGGATTTGAAAGGGGGGATGCGGAAGGGTAGAGGAAGGTAGCCAAGGGTTAC
The DNA here is from genome assembly GCA_037074705.1 of Zhengitettix transpicula. Lineage (NCBI taxonomy): Eukaryota > Metazoa > Arthropoda > Insecta > Orthoptera > Tetrigidae > Zhengitettix > Zhengitettix transpicula. Next base: position 20,904,539 of record CM073592.1, on the reverse strand, counting down.
TAGGACCCCATTTATAAAAAATTCACGGTTTCAGAACATTATAGTGGGGGTGTTTCTTCCATATTTAACACTAGTAAAATATTTTCGCATAATTAGCGATTCCGTTCATTTTTCTTGGTTGCCGATACGGAATATAAACGGTTACCTCCGATTTTGCGATGTGTTTACATGCATGGAAAAAAAAAATTCCAACACCTGAACATGTCATAGGTGAAACAAAAGAATCTCATATTTTTTTACTTCGTTCCCCACACCTGGGAAACGTCATCCCCCTTTGTCGCACGTGGTACAGACTGTAGAAACTGTGTGTTTCCCGGTGAATATATACATAACATCTTTTGTGGAAGAAAATCAAAATTTTTGAGGATTTACGATGGCGGATCCTTTGCTTTTGCTTTGAAGGCCATTTTATAATTTTTATTTTTTAAAATTGTAAAGGATGTATTTGATAGTACCACAGTTGTAATAGAGGAAGATTAATGTTTGAAAAAGCAGGAAATTGTAATAAGAAAATCTTCACTTGGCAAAATTTTTAAAGGGTTTATTTGGAGAATTGTATGTTTAAGAATATATTATAGTAGTCATGTGGTCCAATGTTTATGAAAAAAAAGGAAGATTAATGTAGATAAAACATGAGCAAATTCTGCAGCTCTATTTTTCTTCTGATTCCTATATAAACACGTTTAATTGCGATTCATTTACAACATTAATTGTACTATAGGTAAAAACAAAATATGTTTCGTTGGAAACTGAAACACGTCCTCGTAATAAATATTTATTTCCAAGCGCCTAGGAAATCAGAATAAAATACCAGAAGTTCACGAGGTGAGGAACGTAGGAGGGGACGAATTTATTCCAAGTGAACTTTGACTCCTCTTTGCGTCATGCTTGAATTACTTTAGTGTCGTCACTGGAGCCTAATTAAGAGATTCCACTGCGAGCATCAGCGTGCTTTATTTTTTCCGTTCTGGGAAACAAGGGAATTAAATTGTTGACGATTCTAAATATCGTAATTTATGTATAAAGTTGTTTGACAGCAATCATGGAAAATGTTGGAAATAAAATATAATTTGTAATTAAATATGTAGAGATTGCTGTACGGATCAATTGGTTTTTTCAGTATAAAGATTTGACGCGGAAAAACATGTTGCATTAAATACCTGAAATATACTTGTTAAATTAATTAATTAAAATTATTAATATACTAATTAAAAGTAATTATTCTACAAGTCTGACTTGAAACCTTCCTTTCACTATGTCGACGATGTTGACGTCACTGTGAAAGTCTCTGTTTGTATTATTTAAGGGAACATTTATCTGCTCAAATTCTTTTTAAACTAATAATAATGGAACAAGAACACATGCTAATGTAAACACATTTAAATTTCTCATTAACCATAATTTATTTCCTTGTATATGTGAAAATATTTTCGATTTTCTGATTTAAGTAAAAATATTTTTTTTCTAATTTATTTGGTAATATATAATTTTTTCATTTACATATTTTATTCTGGCTAGAAAAAAATCTAAAAAGATATCAATGCATAGACTATAGTCACAAAGTATATAGTTTAAAATTAGAAAAATTAAAAATTTAGTTTTCAAAGACTAGTTTTAATTATAGTTACTCTGATGCTGTTATATATAATCAATTTCGAATTAATCGCGGTTCTTCTTCTTTGAGAGAAAAATTCAAAAATTGGGTTTTTTGGAAAGTAACAGACTAATTACACTTTCATAACTATTTTATAACGCATTAAGAAAAATGGCTGAATTAACAAAATAAGATTTTCAGAAACAGTAGCGAAATATATATAAACTTTCTTATTTGTATGTATTTCTTAATCCCTGTATTTTCCAAGGGTTTTGACACATCTTTATTTTCATACCTATACATGGTGTTGTTCTCAAATACGAGGCTAATTAATTATATCTCCTTTTCAACTCCTTTGACGGCAGGGGGTGGGTGTTGTAGGGGGATGAGCGTAAAAAAGTTTACTTCCGTGAGGAACGAAATATTTGATTGAAATTCTTTCCAACTTTGACATTTTCTATTTTATGCAGTGAAGAAGGGCTAATGGAATGAAACGTGAGTCTAAACTCAGACAAACTAGTCTAGACTATTTTTCTTATAAGTGAAAAAATTATTTTCTTATTTTTCTTATAAGTGAAAAAAATTATTTTCTGACTAATTGAAATGTTGAGTATTTTCTGAACCAATTTAAATGTTGAGTATTTTCCGATAATGACATATTTCGCTTTATTAAAATTGTGTCACGTGACTTATCATTGTAGATATTAATTTCATATTTAATTTTCACGTCTCTCTATTACGAGCTTCACTTTGTCAGATATATTAAATAATTCAGTTCTTCGTACTCCGAATATAACCAGAATTCATTACTTGTTCGACTTCTTAATAAGTAATCTCAAAGGAAAATGTTTGCGCACAAATATATTACACTGTTCATCTGACAGTCTCTCTCAAAAACGAAACACAATTAATTTCTCATACGTACTGAATATATAATTTCCCGTTGTGCATCAACACACCAAAAAAAAGTGTATAAAATGTGAAATGACTTCACGAACCATGGAACTGAAATATATTTTCCTTGCGTCTGACTAACGTTCGATATGACGTAATTCAATTTTGCGGGACTGAAATTACGCCTGTACAGTACAGTTGTGACAAGAGTTAATTTTGCGAGACTTGAAATGATAAATACGAGTTATTCAACGCAGGTGTTGTTCTAAAATACGAGGCTAATTAATTATATCTCCTTTTCAACTACTTTGACGGCAGGGGGTGGGAGTTGTAGGGGGATGAGCGTAAAAAAGTTCACTTCCGAGAGGAACGGAATATTTTATTGAATTCTTTCCAACTTTGATGAATGTGGGCACAATTGAAGAATATCGAACGAAATGATGGAAATATTTTACGGAAAAGTTAATTTTCTTTTTAAGAATACAAAAATATATTTTCCGCACCGCCATGTCACCTCACTCGTTTTTCATCAATCTATGAATATTAAATTCTTACTAATATGCATTTTCTTTCCCACAAATAAAGTTTAAGTAATAACGTTAATTTATAAACATTTTTATTTAGGATAACAGGCTACATGAGGGTGATCCACTTGGTGGCTACTCCCCTTTAATAGCATAGGAAGGGATTTGAAAGGGGAATGCGGAAGGGTAGAGAAAGGTAGCCAAGGGTTAACTAGGGGCCCCGGGTTATATTTTAAGGATCCTACCTGGCATTCGCCTAAAGAAATGCAGGGAAAACCCTAGAAAAACCTGCATCAGGTAGGTCGGGCATTGGGTACTTGTCCCACGCCCTTCCGATAGCGGGAGAGGAGTTTGCTGTGGGGACGCAGCATTCACTTCTCCGTGCCACAACCAGTTTAGGAGGCAGCTGGCCGACTATTCCAATGGGAATAGCGGACAACTCTTCCCGTATGCCCAAGGTCTGTGACCCCGGAACATACACCTCTCAAAACAGGCCAAGGTGCCTCGGCTTGTGGGAACCTTAGTTCAAAAACGGAGAGGAAAAGGCATCCCCAAATGTAGCCCCTTCGAATCTCTCCTAAAAGGTTCTTCTTGCGAGAGAACATCCTTCGCAGGCATCACCTGCGAGAGAATAGCCCTCGCAGGCCTTTTGGACGGAAGGATAAAGAATATCTTTCTGTTTATATATATATATATATATATATATATATATATATATATATATAGAGAGAGAGAGAGAGAGAGAGAGAGAAAGAATGCCCCGACCTAACTGATTCAGGTTTTTCTAGGTTTTCCCTGCATCACTTTTAGGCGACTTGCGGGGTAGGATCCTTAAACCATAGCCCGGGGGCCCTAGTAACCCTTGGCTACCTTCCACTAGCCTTCCGCATCCCCCCTTTCAAATCCCTTCTTATGCTATTAAAGGGGAGTAGCCGAGACAGAGAGACACACAAAATATTGTCGAGTAATGACAGAAAATAAATTTTAAACGTAAAACATATTAAAATAACGAAATTTTACCTGAATGATTCATACATTTAGTTCATTATAAACATTAATTATACTTTTTTTTCCTTTGTCGTTGCCATGGATTTGATATGCATATATAATTAAAAATTTATGAAAATGGATTTTTTCCAAATTACATGGATTCAATTTCGCAACAATCCAGTGTCTTTGTTTGAAGCAAATAACTAATAAAAATATCCATAATTTTATTTAAATATATTTTAATTTTATATAATTAATGTTACAATATTTCATGAATTCTAAAATTAACAACACATCAAAATATCTGTACGTTTTTGCACTTGTAATGTTCATTGTCAGACAGAGGAAACGTTTACAACATCAAAACAAAATTTTCATTTACTGAAACAGTCTGAAAAGGGTTCAAATAGGTACTGAAACGTCGTTGTGTTCTTAATTTTAGTTTTTATGAGAAATATATATTTTTTTAATTATAAAAGTTGCTTTGTGGCTTGTTAATAGTCGTTAAATACATCCAATTATTATAATCAGACTTAAAAATAAAATATTACCCTTATGTAAAAATAGATTACGTTTCAAAACTAATTTTTTATAGTTGGAGAGCAACACATTAGATAAATGACATTAGTTTTAATTTACTAACAGGCTGATACGTAACATGTTAGCCTCCATTCTATCCTGGACTTTTTAACCTCCCCTTCCCTTTTTCCCGATATTTCCACTTAACTTAAGTGATTAAAACGGCTTGGAATGCACTCAGTTCCTCATGACCGGCCTTTTAAAACTCGTCATATTTTAATTAAATTATTACGTGCGACCCAAATGAATCCTCACATGACGTCAACAACAGATTCAACCAAAGTTTATCACTACCCTAGTCCTATTTATCACAGCAACAACGTCGAATGAAAATGCAGATAAATTTCCATCAGCTGTAGTATGAGTTATTTCAAAAGTTGAGAGAATTTCCCAGAAGTTAATTAAATTGATTTGGAGTATTTTCCCCCCCCATTTTTGTGTTTTATGTTCGTATACTTCAGTGACATTACTAATCTTATTTCTCTATTACACGCAGTTCTGACACCATGGATGTAAGTTACATTGTAATTAATTATTACATTTTTTATATAAAAACTCTGCATTTAAAACAAAAAAGGGTAATATAAATACCACATAACTACCAAATAATTACTTTGAAGTAATTAACATCTTAATTCCTCCTACATAAAAAAAAACTCTGTTCAGAAAGAAACGTTCCCCAAGTAATAAAAAAACCAGGAGGGTTGATATGAACCTAGTTCTTTAGAAGTTAGCCGAAGTATCGTCAATAGTGTTCCACGATACTCTTGTGGAGGAAATGCCGAACAAGACATTAAGGGGGACTTTTATTGAGTACTTGACCTTTAGGTGGATGGCGTGTGTTCTTTTCTGTTATTGTCTCAACACAACGTGTGTGTGTGTGTGTGTGTGTGTGTGTTTGTGTGTGTTGAAGGCAAAAAAAAAAGGAAACTGCCGCAATAAAAAAGACATCCATACCTAAAAGCTCTTACACGCACTTCACGAACTCCCTCATTTACAGTTGAAAAATTGAGAATTCTGTATTTATTATTAGCATTCTAATGATACACTATTTTTTTTAAAAAAATAACTGTAATTTTTCTTGTATAGGACTATTTGAATTCATACTGACATACTTTGATATAGTTAACAATATTGTCATATCTGACTTTCTACTTATATAATTAATTAAAATATTATTCTGATTGAATTCTTATTCCACCATCTTCTCTGATATCTTTCTCTCATCCAAAATCTGTCGTTTGATCTGTGAGGTAATATCAAAATATTCTATACCATTCGACAGCCTTTACCAACTAAAGGAATAACCGCATTTTTCTGTCAGTACCAAATTAGGGTAATCTAGAAATAATAATCATACCCCTTACAATTTCTGTGTTAATATATATATACATATATATATATATGTATATATATATTAGCACAGAATATATATATACATATATACATATATGTATATATATATTAGCACAGAATATATATATACATATATACATATATGTATATATATATATATGTATATATATATATATGTATATATATATATATATGTATATATATATGTATATATATATGTATATATATATGTATATATATATATATATGTATATATATATGTATATATATATGTATATATATATGTATATATATATGTATATATATATGTATATATATATATGTATATATTTATGTATATATATATATGTATATATTTATGTATATATATACATATATATGTATATGTATATACATTTGATGATTTTTCTGTCAAAAAAAATTCACTTATTATTTGAAATATATAACTTGGGCTTTAATTTGTAAAAAAAAATTATTTTATTTTCCTTTCTGAATTTTATATTTTCAATTACATATGTATATATTAGATTACCAAAAATATTAATATTATTTAATACGGGTATCTTTTTAATTATTAATATAGCTATTATACTTTCTCGGGGTTACATATATCTCTGCAGGTTAATTTAAGTTTCTCTTTTCAATGACCTAATTATGTATTTAATACCACAAGATCTGTTTTTGAGTTGCGTTTTTTGAATAACAACCTGACGAAAGCAACAAGCTATTTTACTTTAACAAATTTATTTGTTCTGTTATTTGGCCAACTTCTCTATGTAATTACTACACTTTTGACGCAGACATTCTGTATTTTATATTTTTCTACGTCCTGTTGAATGATAACAATGACAACTTCATGTAAAATTTTATGCAAACCGTAATAAATTTGACCTTGTTTGTTTATGTTCACTACAAATATTTTAATAATGATTTTTTTAAATGTTATAAATCAATATTTACCAACAACCTACATTTATTTAACTTTCTAGGTAGATAAAGAATTCTTTTTATCTTATTCTATAGATGTGGCCATCAAATCCTGTCATTCTCTTTCCCTTAGTTTTTCTCTAATATTTTTTTTCCTATTCGTTCAAATTTTTCATATCCATAGTGAAGTTCCTGTATTTAGTAGTTTATTAGCCATTTTTTCTTCTTACAGGGACACTGTAGGTCAAGTATTCCTGATATTTGGATTTCACGGTCTTCTGGTCCTGAAACATACTTTTTATTCCCACCCAAACTAAAACAATTCATTATTTGAACTCATTAATGGATCAACAGATCCTGCCAGTTTGTATACAAGTACGCAGAATTACCATAGGCTTATGAAAATTAATCCGTTCCCATTAATCTGGGTAGTTTGGACGTTTAAATACTACGCTGTATAATTGCCGGTTCCCCTAAATCCGGAACACTCACTCTCACCGAGGTGTTTGAGGTTGATTTTTTGTTAACACGACTGAAGTGTTTCCGACATTTTGGGGTTGACGCTCGCAAATGAATTTGAAATTGGTTTGATCGTCGACGCGTGCAACTCTCTGCTGGACTGGTGAAAGGTCAATGGTCACCCCCAGACGCATCTCTCAGTCCCTGTGTGTGTGTGTGTGTGCGGCCCAGGAAATAATCCCTACTGACACATCCCTTATAACCAACTTAATGAGTTGCCAGGACAAAACGCTGCACCACGTCAACCATGAAGCACTCTGTTGATGGTGGAACAATTTTTTTTTAAGTACCACTTCGAAGCAGTCACTTTTAAATAATGATCAGGAACTCTAGATGGTTCTACCATTTATTTTGGAGTTGCTTGATATAAGTATCCAAGGTAACATTGCTGAACAAAACAAGTCGGTTACCTTACCAACTCGTTTCCGTATATTTGAAGATAAAAATCCTAATAAAACCGAATAATTCTTCGTGTCCTGGACGAGGCATGTCCAGAAGGATATTTGCACAATTTATGATAAACACTACTTGACTCGCACCATCATAGAGCAACTTTCTGCTGATTAAACAATTTAAAATATTTTTGTACTCTATCCCTAATGTTTTATCACTCGTCTAGTAATTAATAAAAACAGCGAATAATTTTCTAAAATTGGCAACTGACAACTATTTAATAACTGTCTAGATTTGGCTTCTGATGAAAAAAAACTAACAATTTTGTAAGCTTGGTGACTCACAAAACACTATGTAGATAGAATACGAAAGCATCAATAATCAGATATCAGTCATATTGAATTTGAAAGACTTCAAGAAAACGATTTAAAATTTAAGTGAGTCTCATTTCGATTAATTGTAATGGTTTAGATAATCGATGAATAGTTTTAATTAATATAATAATAGTTTGAGACTCGATAATATTTTCATTATGGAAATTTCCTATGTAAGTGATATGAAATAAATATAATTTAATAAATAAACAGACAAAACTCCAATTTGTCAGAAAAAAAGTATTATTATTCAATTAAATCAAAAAGTAATTACAATTACGTTTCGCTCAGTATTTTTGGCCTTCATCAGGTAATAGTTTTGAATATTTATACGTGTTAAAATTACATGTTCAAATACAAAATTTAAAATGTATATAAGCTTCCTTTCAAAACGGTTTATTACCTGATGAAGCCCCGAAATAGATGTCCAAATATCTATTTTATAATGTATATATTTTATCGTATAGATTTTATTATTCTGCTCTATTATTTCGGTCTATACCGCACATCCTTTCACTAGGGTCCCAGGAGGATTTGTGCACAAAACAATAAAAAAAATTTCACTCGATTAGGATTTCAGTGCTGACGCTGTAGAAACCCTGTGGTAACCGGTTTTGAGGGGCCCCACTACAGATCACGTAGGATATTCTGGACTATTTTATTGGTTCCCCCCCCCCTTTCTTGCAAGTAGTTCTTCACTTGGGAAGTGATTTTTCTGTCCGTCTCTGGAGCCACTTTTAGAATTAATCTTGCTACTGCCCGTCTTTGGGGGGTTGTAAAGGCTCAGTCTTACTTTTCTATATCTTTCACTTCACGGCGCTTCCTGATTTTATTCACGTCTCTGGACTAAATCATTCTTTTCCTATTTTCCTATCCTAGAAGTATTCCTCTCGAAGCTGTATTTTCCATGTCTGATCATTTCCGTACCTTAACTCAAACTAAAAATTATTGGCATTCACCTTATTATGTTCTCCGAGTTTTAGCATGTACGCTATATTACAAAATTCATACATTAAAAACTATTACCTGATGACGTCACAAATTAGTGGGCGAAACGTCGTGATATTGTTTTTTATTTTTATTTTATTTGAATAATACAAATGGCAAATTTGCTGTTTATTTTATTAAAAATCAATATAATAATTACAAGAACGGTGCAGAAAAACGTTGTAAATCCTTCGCGTATGTTGATGATTAAATTACTGTGTCAGGAATAAACTACTACGCGGAAACAGTAACCGTTATGAAACTTTAGCAGTCCAATAATATCTCTTTTATTGAGTTTTGCAGATTTCAAGTTAATAGACAAATACGTTGTAACTTTTAGAGGCTGAGTACTGTCCAACACAGATGCACTGGTTGTAAAAATGGCGTTTTTATAGTGGTGCAAGTCTGTATGAAGTAATAAAATAAGGGACCCTCCCCTCCATCCCCCCCCCCTTCACCTTCGGAAAATATTGTATCGTAAATATTTTACGAGCCGAGATATGAGAAATTCTATGCGAACAATCACAAAGATTTAGAGCGGACATCAAGCACGACTCGTAACAAGGTGAAACACGCACACTTCAGTCTGTACGAGGGAACATAAAAATTTGTGTGTCTGTGTGTGTGGGGTGAAAAAAAAAGGGGATATAACTAGATGCTTTTAGAAGACGTCGATCATTAAAGAATTGCATAGTTTGATGCACTTCATTTTTCTCTCTCTCTTTATTTATAAAGGTTGCACCGTCTACAAGGTCATTAGCGACCACTGCGTTATTATGCTACTTGTTACTGCTGTACCTGTGACAGTTTCATATTTACATTGGATCATAATTACGTTGAATAAAACACGATAACTTAATCGTTAAGGTAAATTTCTTTTTATGAGTAATTCAAGATGTGCAACGCACTTAAACTCTTCCAAATACCTTTACTTTATTAAATACAGTAGCTGCTCAACGTGGTTAAAATAAATTAAATTAGTCATTAACATTAATATAAAAATGTTTCCGTCTGTTTTGAAAATTAATGACAAGATAAACAGCCAAATTCAGACAAAAGAAGTGGAGATTTGTCAACTGAATTGTGCAGTTGTGTCGCCCTATGCTCGTTTGTTTTTTAGTTTTCTTAGGCACCTGAAGAAATGTGGTATTAATATCATTACTTCCTCCGTCTATATTTGGCAATTTTTCTTATAATCAGCTAACATTAATGTTGGATTTTTTTATTTATTTTATAAATTACGAAAATCTAAATATTTTAGAATAACGAATAATTGGCAAACTGTACCGGGAGATTGAGAAAAAATAATTTTTATAAAGCATCAACAAAAAGAAAGTTTGGAACGCGTGTAGAAAAATAATCGTAGTAATTATATTTTGCATATTTTTTTAACAAATAAGCTTCTTGGCAACCCACGGCTTGGCTACTTCCCTATAAGCTAATGAAAAGGAATAAAAAAATAGGTGGTGTTCGGATGAGAGAGAAAGGCCGCTAAAACCCCCTGGCGAATAGTTTAGGGATTCTCGTACAAGGCCTAAATGTAATGAGGGGGCAAAATAGAAACGTGCGTGTGGTAGGTCGGGCCTCTCTGTATAAACCATAAAAGTGGGTAAAGGTGAGAATATTTTACGTTCACACTGTTTGCAAAAGGAAATAATTACATTTAAAGTATTAACATAGAAAGTGGCATAACAAAGCAGATATGAAATATGAAAAATTCCCCCAAAATCGACATTGAGTAACGCAGTTCACCTATTAAAATATCTTCATACGGTAAAGAAAACATTGCGTCTTAGGTTTTTGTCAGAAACGTGTATTTATTCGTTACTATTGATAGAAAATTGATATAAAACTGCTCATGAATAAAAATAATGTTCTGTAACTTTATCCACTTAGTCTTGGAGGATAATATTTTAAAGACCCTGAGAAAAATTTCTCCACTGCTCTGTATAACAACAAACAAAGTAGTTTAATCGAAACCGGCCCAGTCTTGTGAAAAATTGTCAAATCAGAGGATTAGATGGAATAATATATTTATTTATATAGATTCAAGGCTACAATTAAGACCTTTAAAAGGGGAAAAGACACATTTCTCAACTGATTAATTCAACTTCAGAAACAGCACGTCAATGTTAATTTAAAATATAACGAAATAAATCTGTAAGGATTTTGTGACAAATATTTCCCCATTTCTTTTTTTTGGAAAAATGTCTCAGAAAAGACGAAGGAAAGCAGTTTCAATGGCAACGGCAAAAATATATTTACTTGAAACGAAACTTAAAATGTCAACTGCATTCTTAAAAACATAAATTCCCGATTGAAGCAGAGCAAAAAAATGTGAATGATGCCACGCGTTAGAAACGTCCAAGAGTTCATTTCAAATTTATAAAATGAAACCTCAAATTAGGCTTAATTATTTGAACGCACCTTCCTTACTTCCTGTCTAAATTGTAACATATTAAAAGTTGTCACATGAAGAACTCTTCGTCGGGAATCGTTAACTCTCATTTGATAATAGCATTGTGTGGTGCCAGAATCTGTCGTCAATTACTGGAAAGGGGATAAAACAAAATTACCCCAATTAGGCTGAAAGATCCTCATTACCCGCGATGTAGACTATCATAACCTCACTAAACTGAAGCCACAGTGAAAGTTTTCACCATCCACTTTTTCCTCTTCTTCTCCTCCTCCTTGTAGAGGTTCCGTCCCTGAATAGGCCTTTAGCCCCTTCATCGATTAAGGGCTCGAAATAAATTTTCTGCACGCGGAGGCAACCGAACGATCAGAATTTATTCGCTCCTGGGTTCACAATATTTCATAATGTCACACGAATACATTTGTCACAATTTCCTTTAAAGGTTCGCAGAGGAAAAACCGGTGAGCGAATTCACCTGTCTTAAGGCGGTCTACTTTGTCTTATCTTTGATCGTCGTCATGAATATTCCAGCCTGGAACAACAGGCAGGCTCTTTGGTTCAGTCTCATTAGTGTTTAATAACTTCGCACCCCCAAACACGCAATAATGAATATAATTTTCATATTCTGAAAGAAAATTCAAATTTAAGCAGGGAGTGAATACACAATTCAAAATGAAATGGAGAGTGAAAAATGAAAAAATTTACGTCTGATAGAAAATAATGAATAAAAATGGTAATATAAATACCACACAACGTTTCTGGGATCCTTGTACCTTTCGTCAGGTGCTAAGAAGACCCTTGAGAAAGACAACCGAACCGGTCAGTTGACAAGACTCAAAAGCCTAAGGCAACGTTTTGTCAGTCCTATGTAGCAGGAATTACAATTATAGCAAGAGATTTTGTAAACAACACAAATTTGCTGTAGGTGTCAAGTGGGTCTTTGAGTTTTTTTTTATCAATTATGAAAGGTGGAATTAGTGGATGACCAGTGTGTAGTTACGTTTCTCTAGGCTCCCAGTTGTTTTTTTTTCGGGCAACAGGCTACATGAGGGTGATCCACGTTGGGCAACTCCCCTTTAATAGCATAGGAAGGGATTTGAAAGAGGGGATGCGGAAGTGTAGAGGAAGGTAGCCAAGGGTTACTAGGGCTCCCGGGATGTGGTTTAAGGATCCTACCCGGCATTCGCCTATAGAAATGCAGGGAAAACCCTAGAAAAACCTACATCAGGTAGGTCGGGCATTGGGTACTTGTCCCACGCCCTTCCGATAGCGCGAGAGGAGTTTGCTGTGGGGACGCAGCATTCCCTTCTCCGTTGCTCGACCAGTTTAGGTAGCAGCTGACCGACTATTCTAATGGGAATAGCGAACAACTCTTACCGTATGCCCAAGGTCTGTGACCCCGGAACATACACCTCTCAAAACACGCCGAGGTGACTCGGCTTGTGGGAACCTTAGTTCAAAAACGGAGAGGAAAAGGCATACCCAAAGGTAGCCCCTTCGTATCTCTCCTAAAAGGTTCTGCCTGCGAGAGAACATCCCTCGCAGGTTACCTGCGAGAGAATCCTCTAAAGTAAGAGATATTTGTACGCCTCTTTGAATGAACGAAACAAAATGGTGCGACACAGAAAATATGCAACTGTGTGTAAAATAAAGAGAAACCAAAGAATTATTTTAACAACGGTTAATTTGACGATAATCTCATTTTTAATGCAGCAGCTGAGGTTTTAGATATTTACAGAGGCTGCAGTGCTTAATCAAAGAGAAATGAACGTTAATTGCACAGGGAATCTGGTATCACGTAATAGAATATTTTATTATTTTTTTTAAAAAAAATAATTATAAAACAAAACTAGTTCAAATATAATATTTTTTATATTATGTAAATAATGAAACGATAACAGATGATAATCAGTGTTTAAAATCTAAATAACAAAATTACTGAGCAGACCTTTGTTGTCCTAAAATGGCTGTTAGTGTAAACCAGAGCACATAAATTAATTTATCATTATGAATTTAATAACAGACATAATTTTTATTCGTTGTGTATTGAGTTGAGAGTTATTTTAAGATGGAGGAAATTGATTGTATTACAATATGTGTAGACCTACGTATTTTTATTATATACTAGCTGGGTACCCGGCGTTGCCCGAGATGTCATTTATCTATAACCCCCGATATGACTCCAATTTCGGCTGCTTTTGCGCAATTTTTATGTAACGCTACTCGAACCCTAATCATTATAATTAACTCTGAAAAATATTTCTTCAATGCAAGTATCTGCCGTGTTTGCATGTTCCAAAATTTGCACCCCGCTACCCCTGCATCTGAGGGGCAAATGCCAATTTGAATGTCGTAACTAAACACAGTGACTTCCATAGCCTTTGATTTGACTCCAATCTCGGTTGTATTCGCGTTATTTTACTGTAAAGCATCTCCACTCCAAACCCGAAGGGTGTCCTTTTCACAGGGCGTAGGGGATGAAAATTGTATTCAGATAACATTGGATTGGTAGAAACACTATCAATATCTTTGACCCCTAAAAATATTTATCCGACTCAAAGATCGGCTGTTTTAGTATGTTTAAATATTTCCACCCCCGCTTCTGGGGGTGGAAGACGCGTCTCACCCCAACAGTGTTTGTTTCCTGGTCGCAAAGAACACGTGTACGCAATTTGGTGAAAATTGCTCGACTGGTGTAGATTTGTATTTTATTTAGAAAACGTTTGTATGGGAAATAGAAAAGGGCTGTTTTTAGGGTTTTCCCGGAAATTATTCGATTTTTTCTCGCCTTTTAAACCTTCCCTAGACCTCCACGAACATTTCAAGACTAAGATAAGATAAATCCGTTCAGCCGTTCTCGAGTTTTAGTGAGACTAACGAACAGCAATTCATTTTTATATATATAGATAGTCTCTTAATTTACATTCCTAGGAGTTACATTTGAAACAAATATCACGTAGATAATAAAAACATTTGTAATAATTTCCTCCAACTTAAAATCCTATCAATATATATATTTTATAAAAAAATCCTCTACTTTCCAACCAAATACTCTCTGGAAGATTTATACCTAGATTTTTTTACTTTATACCACGGATCGCAAACCTCGATCTTTCGACATTCCGGAGTTCACCAGAGGCACTGGAATTCCACTTGTGTGAGCTGGAATGCAGCGGAGAAGAGGAGACGCACGAACGTCTCCAGAAGGATTCGAAAGATCGTCAGCAATTCCCAGAGAGGAAAGGAAAAAGGTGAAACTGGGACATCCCCATAATTGCCATCTTAATTGCTCCGAGCGCGGATAGACGTAATTATTTGTTGATTACACCTGACGGGAATAATGGCCGCAGCTTTGGAAATCATTAAATCCAGATTAGCCGGGGAGGGGAATATTGTAAATAAATTATCGTTACTTAAGCCAGAGAGAATAACTCTGCACCAAACTCACAAATATACTAAATAATTCTGCATTGTAAACATTCCCTCTAACATTATTTACAAGAGAAAAAATTTACGTATGATCGAAAATAATGAATAACAAAGATAGTCAATACAGACTAAAAAAAAATACCACACAACGTTTCTCTGTATCCTTATTCCTTTCGTCAGGTGCTCTTGAGTGTTCCCAACTGACCAATGCAGTTATGTTTCTCAAGGGTCTTCTTAGCCCCTGACGAAACGGACAAGAATCCCAGAAACGTTGTGTGGTATTTATATTACCTTTTATTGTCTGTATTGTCTCTTAAAAGCAAACTGTCTTTCTGCTTGCAATCTATGCTGTTTTTGGTTCTACAATTATAAATTTGTCAGTGAAGGATATCAATAAAAAATAAGTTCCATGTTTCGTGGAAATACACGTAATTACATCCCCTGATGATTTCTCAACTTTCAGTCCTCAATACAGTCATTTTTACGTATTTATTCCACTTTTTTTTAGGGCAATAGGCTACATGAGGGTAATCCGCTTTGGGCAACTCCCCTTTAATACCATAGGACGGGATTTGAAAGGGGGGATGCGGAAGGGTAGAGGAAGGTAGCCAAGGGTTAACTAGGGCCCCCGGGCTATAATTTAAGGATCCTACCTGGCATTCGCCTAAAGAAATGCAGGGAAAACCCTAGAAAAACCTGCAGCGGGTACGTCGGGCATTGGGTACTTGTCCCACGCCCTTCCGATAGCGGGAGAGGAGTTTGCTGTGGGGACGCAGCATTCCCTTCTCGGCGCCTTGACCAGTTTAGGAGGCAGCTGGCCGACTATTCCAATGGGAATAGCGAACAACTCTTTCCGTATGCCCAAGGTCTGCGACCCCGGAACATACACCTCTTAGAACAGGCCGTGGTAAAAATAAACATGAATTTATTATTTTACTGTATTTACGAAAGTCACTACAAATGTATGCAAAAAAACCAACGTGTACAGGGTTGACATTGACAAAAAAAATATGTCTCTCAGTCAAGTAGAGTTTTTTGCGGAGTTTTTCATTTATATCACAACAAAAAGGATTTTGCTGAGCTTTCTACACCCCCATATAATCCTGCGATAGGATTCTCTCGCGGGTAACCTGCGAGGGCTATTCTCTCGCAGGTCGAACCTTTTAGGAGAGATACGAAGGGGCTACATTTGGGGATGCCTTTTCCTCTCCGGTTTTGAACTAAGGTTCTCACAAGCCGAGGCACCACGGCCTGTTCTGAGAGGTGTATGTTCCGGGGTCACAAACCTTGGGCATACGGTAAGAGTTGTCCGCTATTCCCATTGGAATAGTCGGCCAGCTGCCTCCTAAACTGGTCGAGGCACGGAGAAGGGAATGCTGCGTCCCCACAGCAAACTCCTCTCCTGCTATCGGAAGGGCGTGGGACAAGTATCCAATGCCCGACCTACCTGATGAAGGTTTTTCTAGAGTTTACCCTGCATTTCTTTAGGCGAATGCCGGGTAGGATCCTTAAAATATAGCCCGGGGGCCCTAGTTAACCCTCGGCGACCTTCCTCTACCCTTCCACATCCCCCCTTTAAAATCATTCCTATGCTATTAAAGGGGAGTTGCCTAAAGTGGATTACCCTCATGTAGCCTGTTGCCCTAAAAAAATAAAAATAATAAAAAAATTGCTGAGCCTTACTTTCAAAATAAGGACTAAATAAACAAAATACGTATTTATTTACTGAAATTTGATCTCTGTATGAATTAATATTAAGTTAAAAAAGGAATCCATGAAAATAAAAATAAATTCCTTCAATTTTTACAATTAGAGTAATTTAAAGCGTACGCGTGATGCAGAGGTGGTCGCCGCTTCATGGGTACTGAATGGTAAGAAATAATACCTACCACTTTCTACCAGATGATTACAATTCTCCCGCTTTTTAAAATGGCTGATTTCTTTGCCCAACCCTATACATGCGATTTAAAAAAATATTATATATATATATATATATATATATATATATAGGAATGAAGACATTATTTATTTCTGCAATTTGGTTGTTGCTGACATTAGTTTACAATCCTTAATCCTTTTGTTTGTTCTTTGATGTGTTACTGATAACGCGTGACGTATTGCAGTTGCTATTAACTCCAATCGACAAGGCAATATCGGAATAATCTGCTGACGATATCGAGTGTTTTTATCACAGTTTCGATATCATTGTCGATTCGTGTTCAAATTAGATGGAGCCACCTGATACTTCACTGGATGTACGTCAATAAGGACTCAATATTTTTATTTCTTATCTACTTGCTGTTTAGTGGAATGTTCGCTTCTTTTTATTTTGGGTAGTGGATGTGGTGAGTTATACAGGTAATATGGGACACCGGATCCATGAAAAGGATCGTTGATTTTATTTTAAACTTGTTTCTGTTAAATCTAAACTTCATTGCAAAATAAAATGTGAAAAATCAAAAATATTTGTGGTTTAAGTATGATTTCATGATATACCCGAAAGTATAAAAAAAATCAGACGTATAATTTTATAATCCAATGTATAACGATGCTAAAGCGATACGAGAAGTTTCCGAAATTGAAATTATATTCCTACTGTATTAATGTAAATATTTACGTCTGTGTATACATATTACGATAACAGTCCTCCCGTAGTAAAAATCGGGTAAAACGTTTCTGTGGACTTTCTCAAGTACAATAACAACGTTTTTTGGCCCAATCGTTCCTAATCGTAATATTCCTGCGATGTTATGAATTTCGAATATTGTGATCGAAACTAAATTAAATTGAAGATTTAATGTTTTTATTAATTATTTAAAGTTATTATAGTATCATTAAATCTGATAAGAAAGAAATCCAAGAATTGAGATGTCAGTTTCGCGAAAATTAATTTAATTACGAAAATGTTTGGTTTTGAATTTTTCTTTCTCCTAATTTTTGTAGGTACAGGAAATCCACATAGTGGCAACACCCTCTTATAGCATAGGAAAAGGAGTGAAAAGGGGATGCGGAAAGGTAGAGGAAGGTAGCTAAGGGTTAACTAGGGACCCCTGGCAATGGTTTAAGAATCCTACCCTGCATTTTCTAACAGTGATGAATTCCAATACGAATAGCGGACAACTGTTACCGTATGCCCAACGTCTGCGACCCCGGAACATACACCTCTCAAAACAGGCCGAGGTGCCTCGGAGGTAGACTACCTTTTTTTTAGGGCAACAGGCTACATGAGGGTGATCCACATTGGGCAACTCCCCTTTAATAGCATAGGAAGGGATTTGAAAGGGGGGATGCGGAAGGGTAGAGGAAGGTAGCCAAGGGTTAACTAGGGCCCCCGGGCTATATTTTAAGGATCCTACCCGGCATTCGCCTAAAGAAATGGAGGGAAAACCTTAGAAAAACCTGCATCGGGTAGGTCGGGCATTGGGTACTTGTCCCACGCCCTTTTGATAGCGGGAGAGGAGTTTTGCTGTGGGGACGGAGCATTCCCTTCTCCGTGTCTCGAGTTTAGGAGGCAGCTGGCCGATTATTCCAATGAGAATAGCGGACAACTCTTACCGTGTGCCCAAGGTCTGCGACCCCGGAACATATACCTCTCAAAACAGGCCGAGGTGCCTCGGTTCAAAAACGGAGAGGAAAAGGCATACCCAAAGGCAGCCCCTTCGTATTTCCAGGTAGCCTACCTTTTTTTTTTTAGGGCAACAGGCTACATGAGGGTAATCCACTTTGGGCAACTCCCCTTTAATAGCATAGGAAGGGATTTGAAAGGGGGGATGCGGAAGGGTAGAGGAAGGTAGCCAAGGGTTAACTAGGGCCCCCGGGCTATGGTTTAAGGATCCTACCCGGCATTCGCCTAAAGAAATGCAGGGAAAACCCTAGAAAAACCTGCATCAGGTAGGTCGGGCATTGGGCTACAGTCCTTTTAAGGTCTTGGCCTAGCAGAGTGACTGCAAGACTTTCAGCTTCAAAGAGACATTGTGAATTTGTTGGCGAGGTGCATGATCAACGTAATGATTCTCCTTCATCCGTAACCTACTATGATGGATTCTTACTCGGGTAATTCAGACCCAAACCCCCCAGCAGTATGGGGAATTTTTAATGTAAGTGATGCCATGAGTCGGACTTCTAACGAAAATTAAATGTTTTTCCTTTTCAATCTTTCAGCTGTTTTTTCGTAACGCGGCCCCAGAATTTTCAATATGGAATCACCCTACGTCCGTGCGTTATTTTGGGGTATTAAAAATGTCCTCGTCGTGTAAATAGGAAAATGAAAACATTCTTTTGATACCGAGTTCAAGTGAGTGAAGCCGTTAATATGTATGGACAAACAAAGAGCTCCTGCTGCGATTGTATGAATTGAAGGAATAAGGCCCTAGAGCCGTCGAAGGACACGCGCACAATGCGGTTCGTTTTCATTTCTCGTCCCATCTCTTGGGAATAGTTCAACAAAGAACCTCCGTTATTTTAGGATCTATAGTAAGGAAGGACAATGGAGGAACAGCTGCTAAGCAACGACATGTTGGAGCTGAAAGATTTTTGCAGCAAGATTGTGGATACAGAGTCTCGGCGGACTAAATGTCGCTTCCACGCTGACAACTTAACGCTGTATATTCCGCACGTAAATATTATTATTTTCCTGATAACTTTTTCAAGTATTTCTGGCGTAATGACGTGTTTATCCACCTCAAATTTCTTTGTTTTACGTCCTTAATTACAGTATGTCAGTCATATTTAATTCTTTTTTCTCTTATCAATCCTATTATTTTCACCTGTGACGTTGCTATACTTTCTTTGTTGTCACTTTTCCATACTGGGTGCCCGGCGTTTCCCCGAGTTGTCATGCATCCTTAACCCCCGATTTGGTTCGAACCTCTGTTGTCTTTGCGTTATTTCTACGTAACGCCCCTCCACCCCGACCCTTAAGAGTGTTCCGCTCCCAAACCGAAAGGGGTTGTAATTTTACACGGACAACATGAAGAGAAATATTATCAATATCACATCCATAATTCTGATTTTGAGTGCAATCTCGGTTGTATTCGCGTTTTAAAGCCCGTCCTTCCCACCCCAAAGGGTGCTCCTTTCTCACGCTTTAAGGGGGTTGAAATTATACACAGATAACTGCGGTAGAAACACTATCAATATATTTGACCCCATAAAAATATTTATCCGACTCTAATATCGGCAGTTTTAGCATGTTTGAATATTTCCACTCTCGTCCACGCCCGCTCCTTGGCATGGTTGACGACTCTCACCCTCGACAGTGTTTGTTTCCTGCTCGCAAAGAACACGTGACCGAAATTTTGTGAAATTTGCTCAACGGGTGTTGATTTATATGAGGAAAATACATAAATCGAAAAAAAACACTGCTTTATTTAATAAATAGATTCGAACAAAAAAAATGGTAAATTGTTTCGTTTCAAGTTAGAGCTGTAATCAGACATTCTCTATTAGACGCCAGGGTTGGTTCTACGTCATCAATTTTAATTAATTATATCAACGAGGCTTCTAGAATTAAAGTGTGCTTGTAGGTAATAGGAATTATTTCTGTGGAAGTACGAAAATGTTCTGCTTTGCGGCTGCCAGTCAGATAAAATCTCATTTCTGTATTAAAGTGAAAGTGTTATTTAAACGTTTTGTAAATAACTGTTCTGGATTTTATTAAACAGTAAAGTAAAGGTTCTTTTAAATTGTTAAATTTAATTTTACGAAGCCTATAAAAGTATTTTTACTTAATATTAGGTCGATGAATTGATAATCAGTCTGAACCTAATGCTTTTTAGCTCCATTGTTTTAACGGATAACATCCTTGAAATTGACATAATAGTTTCTGTTTGTTTGTTTATGCATCAACTATTGCACAATTCTTTTTTTTTCAATTTTAATCCTACCAAATTTTTCGAAAGAAATTGTATTAAAAGAAAAAAAACACACTTAAATCTCATTTTGTTAATAGCGCTTCCTTTTTTGTCAGTTTGTAATTGACGATTGCACAAAATAGACTTTCAATTCCTCCCCTACGCACAGAGTTAATGTTGTTGATCAGGGGAGCACGACACTTTAACCATGTCCATGTATTGTTTCGGAAATTACACTGTTGGCACAATCTGCCATTTCTGATGGAATCACAACATTGACTCACTCAGAGATTCAAATCCTGTACCTTCTAAATGTGATCCCCATTACAGGGAAGGGAAGGGGGAGGGGGGGAGGATAATTCACCACTTGGCTTCACCGTATAATATGTTGACCGATATTCTGTGGCTTCTTTTTGCTCACCACTTTTTTTCCCCTCCTCTTTCTCCGATAATGTACACAATGCAATTTATCTCGGGTGTTAGGAGAGCCTCAAGGTCGGCTTAAACTGAACTATATTCACTCTTTATAATACAAACATCTGTTTATTTAACTAAATTTAAATTTAACTATGCAAATAAACATCCAAAAGTACTGTGTCTTGATCTATAAGTTTATGAACATTTGGCGTGGATTATTACACCTTCTATGAAATGGAATAGTGATGTTTTTAGTGACAGAAATATAGGACGAATTAGGAAACCATATTTTGTTTTTTTATATAATTTAAAACATTAATACTCATATCTTAAGTTGCTTTCTTAATGAAAGGTTTCTAATATATATATATATATATATATATATATATATATCAACGTTTCTTCAGTCTGGCTGTGAATATTACTTGTTAGGTTTCTACGGTAACGGAACATTAAAAACTTGTTGAATGTGTGCTTTTAAAACAGTACCATTTTCATTTAGCTAAATAAATTAGATGGTGAGGGGAAACAATACAATATTTAAGAATATTAAAATAAATTATAATTTTTTTAAAAATATATCAAAACGAAAACAAGCTTGTGTATTGTTTGTCTCATGTGGCCTAAGGAACAAACCATATATATATATATATATATATATATATATATATATATATATATATATTCATAATGTTTCTAATCACAAATTAATATAAATGATATTTTACTTTACGTCGGGTTTAATTAAAAAGCAACCTAATGTTAACATAACATAAAAAAAGTTTTTAAAAAAACTTACAAAAACGTCGTTGAGCTGTTTTAAAATGGCTGTTACAATTTATCCTACAAATAGATATTATTTTCTTCTGCTAAAAAAAATTTTTTTTCAAATTGAAACGCAACAGCATTTTCAGTCTTAAGTATTGAAAGAAATAAAGTGTGAATTATCAAATATATAAAATATTTAATAATAATAATAATAATATTTAAAATAAGTCAATTTATTTGTGAACATTATAATTCTTCATATAAAAATTTCATATCACAAATTATCACAATTAAGTAAAACGTTAAAAAATAATGCATTATTAAATTATTGTTAAATTTAATGGTACGATTGTGCGGATTTAATACGTTTATGGTTATCTTAAACTGTAAAATTTCTGATAAATTACGTTTCAATAAAGTTTATTAAGCGTCTAAGCGTCCATTGAATATATTAATAGCCACAACATTTAAGTTTCAGGAAGAAATAACCTGAAGATGGTAGAAATGTGTGCAGAATCGTCGTTGTGTTGTTAATTAATCACTTTATGATTTATGATTTTTGTTTTGTATTATATATATTTTTTAATGGTCGTTAAACATACCCAAAACAAATTAGTTTTTTGTATAAAAAAATGTAACTTTATAGTGCGTCCAACCCACCGGGGAATACCCATGGTTTGACAACGTAAATTCCGGAAGATCATAAAATTTTAATTATGAATAATCAGTTATATTTTAAAGAATTGTTTCTCTCTTAATATATTGGTTAATTTAACAAATCTTTGGAAGCTTTTTCGTGTTCCTATTGAATTAATTTATGTGATAATAAATCATACAAAACTGAAACATATGTAAAAGGACAAAAAAACCCTGTGTGAATATAAATTCGTGTTGTGCCGTATTCAGTTTTACTACATTTTAAACCTGTAAATTATTATTTAAAGTGCCCCAAATTCTACGACGTTCCAAGTTTGAAATCTGTTTAGAAGCAAATCTGCAACGCGGCGAACATATATTGAAAACCTGCTTCCAAGAAAGGACGAGATGGTAAAAAAAAATATATTTCTGCAGCGTTGACACTTGTGCCTTTTGAAATTGGTGACTGTAGAAATTCTTAAACTCAACAATAGATTCAACGGCAGTGTGTTGAATGGGAAACTGTCAAAAGCAGGCGAGGTGATACGATAAAAGCATTTACAGAAGAGTGGATGGAATCCTTCCGCCATTAGAATCGAACGATTGGCTCAATAAAGAGAAGGGAAGGGAAGGAATTCACTTTAAAATATGCAACTTTTCTTTTTCGGAACTTGGTTTGTGTAATCACCGATCAGAAGCTGACTTTAAAAGAAAGGGCAACATAAAGGAAAATAATAAAAAGGAAAATGCTTCCGCCGGTAAAGCGGATTGACGTAAATACAGAGAGTTACCAGAAAACGCTGCGGAGGGATGAATATTGTACAGTCTTTACAGTAGAAGAAGCGGATTTCGGCGAATGGATGTGAAAACATACATGATTAATAAATGAGGTAATGGAAAGGACGAGTACGAGCTACTTCTTTACGACTATAGAGAGATTTACGAAGTTCCGTGGAGACTAATGTGCATTTTAGTGCTAACAGAAAATTATTATGATATACAAATAAAGTTAAAAAGTGCTAACAAAATGTCTTATTATTTTCCCCAATATACTCGACGAACGTAGAAAATATATTTGTAAGTATTCCATATTACAGTGTGAAAATATAAAATTTAATTTAAAAATGTTATTTAGAGACAAAACATGCAGAATGTTGCCCACAATTTTCCCCTTAAAATCTATTTTGATTTTTAATCACCCTTATTTCTAGTTCTGTAATATTTGAATACGATTCCATAATAATTTTTACATCCACTTCCTTGGGAAGTCTGAAATAATAATTTTTTTATTATTAATAATGGAAGTGATCATGTCCATAGTTCACACGTTCAATGAGAGTACTTTTTCCGTCAATTCGGTTTACTTCATACCTATCACATGTAGTATTATTTCCCTTTGCCACTGTTCATAGTCAGTTGCTGATTTACTCAATGTCACGGCTCTCATTGTAGCCTTATAATAGGAGGTGCTTTTTTCCCTCAAGCCAATACGTGACGAATAAACAATACAAATCAACGGTGTTTGGCGTGTTGCGTTCTCAAAGGGGCACTCGATTTCCGAGACGAGGAGTGTACACGCGCGTGTCTGCTTCATTCACGACGGAAATCAACAAATCCTCGACAATAAATTCTCGTGCGTTTGGAAAGGCGACCTCACTTTTTGTGTTTCTGGTCCGCTCCCTCTACGTGCCTTGGAAACGTTTGTTGTCTGAGTTTGAATATTTTCCTTTTCCACCGTGTGTGGAGATAGGGCACGAGCTGCTGTCATCCTCTTCTTCCCCGGCTCCACAGTCACGTGCTGGAAGCTGCTATCTACCACGGCCCTGGTCTGGTTCCTATTTCATTGAGACTAACGCACTGGCGTCATGCAGTCCGCACGCCGCGCGCGTGGGAAAAAAAAAAAGTGGGGGGAGCATCGTGTTTGGCAGAAAACAGCCGGCCTCTGTGTAGCAGCAAACAGCCGACAAGCAAACATTACTACTCCCAAAAAAAAAGGGGGGAAAACACACCAATGTTCCGAATCCTTCGGTGGTAACTCACGGTAACGAGTTCTATAGGGGGTCACATCGTTTATCCGTCCGGAATGTGATATAAAATGTAATATGAATAATAGATTCACGGTGAATTCATAATTTACACTGATGTTGCGAGATTGTCGTCAAGAACACGGAAAATAAACAAACTTAAGAAATTTACTGTTATTATACTACGTGAAAAAGCAATCAAAGATAAATTATTACCAAACATTTCGTTTGTCAATAAACAATGATAAAATTTCGCCTTAGTATAATTTTTAATTGATCATTTTTATAATTTACTATGCTTACACTTTTACATTTTTTTAAAAAAAATTTTGAAATAAATTTGTGATTTGAAATTTTTTTTAAAATTATGTTTATGATAGGTAACATTTATTATTCATGTAAATAATGTTGAAAATGTATGATTTGATTTTAAATATTTTATTGTCTTATATTCTATTATTTCTTATGGCATATTGGATAGAAAAATACTGTTGTTTTCCCTTTCATTTAATATTTTTATGAGAAATAAATAGTGTATATTAACTTACGTGTTAAAAGTTTTGGTATATTTTATTTTTAAATTTTTATATAAAATTTTTAATTGAAACTTAAATTTTTATATGAATTGGTAATTTAAAATTTTAATTATTATATTTATGATGTTTTATTTTACCTCTTATCGTCTTGAAATTTTTACAATATCGTTTACCTGATCTATTTACATTTATTTTTATTGAGCTGCATAAAATCATAATGAGTATAATATGAGTAAATTGTTAATTAAAATACATCGTTTATGTCATAGGTGGAGAAATTTTAATAATTTTCTGTTACCGCAGAGTGATGAGTGTAACATCTCTATGGAAACGTTGTTCGTTATTGATTAATAAAATATTGTCTTGGATTTTAATAAAGTTTGTTAAAATGGTCGTTAAAAAATATAAAGTTATAGATAAACGAATTGCGGAGGTTGTATGAATGAACGGGAAGAGAAGTCAGTTGTAACACTTTAACAGTTGTACAAGAGAACTTTGCGTCATCGCCGACTGGTAAAGGCAAAAATTAACGCAAGGCCGTTGAAATAGTCTGACGTCAGCGTCAGATTCGCTTCTGGTCTCATGGGATGGATTCCGTCTCTGAGACAAACTCTGTTAATGGGTCCTCGGTTGGTGGGATTCCAGTAAAAAAAATATTAGGCGAATTGAAGATTAAATTATTTATTTAAAGTATACTTGCTGGATTTGGGTTGGCCAATGACAAGGCTCCGGGGACAGCGAAAAACAACAAACAAATGAAAGAAAGTAATCTGAATGTCAAATAAATAAATTAGGATAGTTCAACATTTGTTTTAAAATTTCTAATTGTTTAATAATCATTAACTGAAGTCGTCATAATTTTAGGACGATTCGTAGTTTATATAACAAAATTTTATTGAAAACATGTTCTTATTCATTTAAGTTTATTTACCTGTCTCATACTGCGATTAATATTGATAATGTAATTTAAGTGTGTCCAATAATTCTATAAATATAGTTCAATGAATTGTTTATATTGTTCAGTACCGTTAATTATCCACGACAATCTGCTTAATATTAATAATAAATAATAAATGTTTCACCGACTAGTTTCATGTATTTTAAATTTGTTTTCTGGAACGATTCTTTTCCTTATGTTCCTCACGTATAAATTACCCTGGTATTGTAAGTTGTATATGTTTCTAATTATATCAAAATTCCGGACAACGAGGTGTTTTATTCTACACAATACCCACAAGATCCACTAAATCCTCTTGAGCAATGCTACCGACACACGTAAAATAAAGTGTCTGTGTCTGTGTCCGTTGCGCTTGCATTTCCGTAAATCATCAAGTATTGTAAAGTTTCCAGGATATTAATAAAAAAAATATCAAGTATATTCAGTTCTCCAAAACAAACTAGTGAGTGCATAAAATAAATCTATCTTTAAGTAAATCGGATGGCACATTTTTGGCCGACAAGTCTTCATTGAAGTGCTTTTTTCTTTGCGTGACATATGTTTCAGCTGCTCGCATGTTAAGACAGTTTTATGGTGTGAAACGTCATTCTTCACATCTTTGGGGGCCAATAAGCGTAGATGTCTACAGCTGCTGAGGTTTTATCTGTCAGCGTAGTCAAGCCACTATTTAACAACATTCAGTGTTTAACAAATCCAGGAATATGTACGTTGTGAGACGAAAATTAATTTATGCTGCTTTTGTTTTAATGATGAAGGGAACTGGTTGGAAAAAATGTAATGGGAAGAAACTACTTCCGTGAGAGGAATATTAGAAATTTCGTAAAATCCAATTTATATAGATTACAGCAACACGACTAATAGCCTAATTTCTAGGATAAGATCCATTTCCGTGGCGTCACTCTTTTTTGAGGACGTGGTGGCACAAAATCATCATCTTCAGTTATAAACCCTGTTCTGTCGGCCTTCGTCTTAATCTTTTGGTACGATGCACCAGTCTCTCGATTGATCAATCACTCTATGGTACTATTAACTATTGTCCTCATAAAGTGACTGCTGTGCCAGTTGTCGTCCATTCCATCTTGGAATGAATTTGAGGATGGATCTCCTTCTCATTTAAACAGATTCTCGTTGGCTTCCTCTTCCTTCCAGAAAATTTTCATCCTCACCAAATTTCCTCTTTTAGTAGTTCCCAATCGTCTCAACTCCACGTTCATAAAGCAGAACGTTCCATGAACATATTCGTGGTATGAGACAGTGGAGTTCTTGCCCTGCTCCTTCCAATCTCCGGTGATCTTGATTTACAAGCACGTAATTTCCGTCAGTTCATCAAGCTTTTAGATCATGACAAGCAGAGGTTCTGTGCCTCAGAGTGGTAACCTTTTTTGTTGATCATCGTCACATAATCCGGCTCCTCAGTCACTAAAGGAAAGTCATCAATACTTCCACATTCCAACCGTTAACGTTGACAATTACATTAATGGTTTCAATCTCCATTGACACGCAACAAGAACAAGAAAAAAACATCCCGATTACACAAGTTGTCAAATTCACTCAGCTGGCGGGGGAAAAAAAACCAGAAAAGGTAAACAGAATATCAGACACTCGCGTACGTATATTACGTATATTCCGTTTAATGTACTCGCAATTTAACCATCCAACGTTTCAACGATTTTCGTACAAAGTTTGGACATCAGAAGCCTATGGAGTACGATCCATTTATTCCGTTTCGCCATTCAAACTCAATTTCGCCTGTAAAATTTATGCAAAATAGAATCGGTGGCGTAATGACCCGAGGAAAATTGAGGGAGAGAGAGAGAGAGAGAGGGAGGAAGTGGGTTTATGGTTCGATGTCCGCTACGAATATTAATTACGGTGTTATTATTAAATTGGAAACAGGAACTTTCACCCGCCAATAAAACAGACGGTACTAAAACTCCAGAAGCCATTTTAATAAAATCGTTATAAAACGAATACCGAGAGACACAAGACGGTAACAATATGGTGACGAGACGAGGTTGACAGTGAGGAAGGAAGGATTATACGATTATTGATCATACAAATAGGGCAACAATTAATTAATTATACTTGTTGGAATAATTACGACCAGAAATAAAATTTTATTGTCCACGCATGAAAGTATAACGATATTACAAAATTGTGCTATAGATTCAAATCATGAAATATTACAATTAATGGAAGTATTTTACGAAGAGTTTATTTTTATTTTTATCCTGAATTTATGTATAGAAAATTTACGAAATGTTATGCTTTAATTTCAGAGAAAAATTGTAGCTCAATTTAACTAGATACAAAAAATGTGAACATTTTACCTAGACTCATTCTGTTCCATTACGTTTCGGTACCGTTTTTTCCCCCCATTTGAGACAGTCTTTGAAGCTATTGTGTATATGACATAACCGCAAAAAGAATTCTAGAGATTCCCTTCAATAAATTGCGATGAAACGACGTGGCATTTTTCTTTGTCTCCTTTCCTCTTCCTAAGCCGTTTCTTCTTCTTCCTCTCGTCACAGTAAAATTAAAACTGTCTGCCTTTTAGCGCACTGATATCTTCTACTTGCTATGATTAAAGTCACTGACTGAGCCTCGCTACGTTCTTTCTTTTTCGTTTTTTTTTAAAAAGATTTATTTACTCAACTTTGATTATTTTAGTCTTGTACTCTAGTTCTATTCAAAATAACACCGTTTTATATGCAGTGTTACAGTTTCTTTAAAATGGCTCTGGTAAAAAGTTTGTTCGTATTTCAGTTAAAACAATATGTTGACAATATTTTATTTCGCCCCCCTTCAGGTTATCGTAATTGAGTTGTAGTAGTCTTAAAGGTGAGTGTAGTGAAAGGTTAAAATATCGTCGCTCATTTCCAGGGCTTTTAAGTACTTTGTTATAACTTTTGTGGGTGTTTTAGCCCGGCCTACCAAGTCTTCATTATACATTACACTTGAATTAATTCCGGTTTCTGTATTGAATAACAATTACCATCTTCTTGCTATTCTAATTAAACCCTTTAAAGTTTCAAAAATAATACGCAGCATTATTGAAACCGTTTGAACGACTTTTATTATGTTTCTCTTTCGTGTAAACCGTCCCTTACTTCTTTTCACGACCTTCAGCTTCTGTATTATTTTTAGGTGATTAATTCACAGATATTGTTCACTTATTTCCATCAAAGATAATATAATCGTGATAATGTTACTTTATATAAGACTTGATTAATTTTAACATGGTTTTTAGTTACGTAAATACAGTAATTAAATTAAATTGAAAATACTGAGATTATTCATATAAATATAAAAAATCAAAATTACACTTTCAAATATTTAAATACTATTTCATTTTAACGTCTGTTACGTGGTAACAATAACATTCAATTAAAGACCATAAACAGACATACGTTTATAATAAAAAATATTTCTATTAATCATAACATATTTTGTATTTAACAGCAAAGCGTTTCTGTACGTATTTGCACGCTCTTCAGGTAGTTTGACTGAGGAAACGTTTAACAAGAACAAAATTAACCTTTTATTTCAGTAGGTCATCCGGAAAATGGTACCAAATATGTACAGAAACGTTGAGCTGTTAAATATAAAATCGATAACATCTTTTGAATTATAAAAGTATGACCGTTTATGGTCAGTAAATATTTATTAGTCATTTTTTTTATTAAAAACTACCCTTGCAGCACATTGTTCAATTATTGTCGGAAATAAATGGTCTTATAATAAATAAAATAAACCGTTTATTTGTATGTTCCGCATACAATATACACACATGAACAAATTACTGCCACCCTCTGGGGCCGGGGTGGACGGGTGTGGAAATATTAAAAAAAAACATGATATGACGGCCGATATTTACGTCAAATTAATAGTTTACGTGGTCAATGATATCGATAGTTTTTTTCCCTCATGTTGCTTGTGTATCATTTTTATCAACTTCTTAATTGGAGGGGAGAACCCTTAGAGGCGGGGATGGAGGCGTGTTACACAAAAATGATGCGAAAACAACTGAGATTGGAGTTTAATCCGATGTTATGAATATCACTGAGTTTAATTATGAAAATTTATGAAATTAGTGTTTAATTCCTAAATCTATAATAAACTCAATTGAATATTAATATTAATGGAATATTATGAAACTATCTCGAAAATTTTTTTATTAAAAAAACGATAATTATAAAGACCAGATGTGAAATAAGATTTATATAAAATAATTAATTTAATTTTGAATATTATACATTATAAAAATCACTGATCCTGGTCGCTTTCCATTTTCATTAAAAATATAATTTTATCTAAATAACTTTCAGTAGACGTACTTTCGACTTCATAGTTTAGTATTATTTTTCTGCCATAATTACGGTTATAGTTTTTGCAATAATTGGTAATTTTTTATTAACTTTCTAGAATATTCCAAGGAGGCTAGCATCAGTCTGTGAATTACTATGATAGGTACAACTGACTTATAAATACATTAAATGGCACATATTATTTTTTAGACCATATACGAGATTTAGTTGGTTTTTATAACATTTAAATATTTGTAGTATTGAATTTCGGCCATAATTTACTCAATATTTAACTGTTAAATGCCTTTAATATGATACTAGTCTTGACAACTCACCATTTTCACGTTGGTCAATATAGAGGGAACAAATGTTGGAAGGAAATAACAGTTAAGTTAACAACAAAGGACGTTTGCGTAGAGATAGCGCATTTTAAAAAAAGAATGGAGGAAAAAGAAACGCGTCACGCTAGGCGACAGAATAAACAACACCGTCGTAACATTTTCCCCTGTGTGTGAGGCCCTTCGTAGTCGTCATCGCCACTCGTGTTTTCTTCAAAGAGAAACGGCTTAATACTTGCGAGGTTGCTCTCGTGTCTTTCTCCATCGTTCTCCACTTCTCTCTCTCTCTCTCTCCCTCTCCCTCCCTCTCTGTATCTTTTTGAACAACGTCATCGTGCTTTCATGTACTGGAAGTTGTTTCATTCAAACCACTGCAGTTGTTTTGCTTTATGTAAAGTGCGTAGCAATTTTCATTTCTACGACGGGAAGTCAGATAAAAAAATATATTAATAAACCAAGGCCTCATTTTAAATGTTTACGAGAACTGCTTAAATAAATTTTTAAACCAGATTCAATCACGTGGTGTAAATTTCGAAATTAGCAGTTAAGGTATGCTGAGAAAATTAATATTTATGAGGATGAATATACGGAAAGAATTGTAAGATCACTTAATTTTTAGCGACGAGGAAACTTAAAAAAACAGGAAGTTTTCAGGGAAGTTAAACACTTTTCGTATCCAGGATGTAGAGTGATAAAATTTTAATCTTTAAAAAATTAATAGTTTCTATCTCTTATTTTAATAGGAATTACACGAGGGTTAAATTTTGTCTTTAGAGATAGTTTCGGTAATGACTTTACTTCATTTTTTAAATTTTTCCCTTTGGTGGTGTCATTTTCGTAATTCTTCAATCCACAAAATTCATGGATTCGCCTTCTGAAGGAGTTTTGAGTTTTCTAATACATAATTAATATATAAATTTTATGTAGTCTTAGACAGGTGATTTATTTTAATTGTCAGAGCCTAAGATTCAGAGTTTTGGAAATAAATAAACCTGCTACATTTATCTATCTATCTATATCTATCTATATCTATCTATCTATATCTATCTATCTATATCTATCTATATCTATCTATCTATCTATCTATATCTATCTATCTATCTATCTATATCTATCTATCTATCTATCTATCTATCTATCTATCTATCTATCTATCTATCTATCTATATATATATATATATATATATATATGTATATATATATATATATAAATGAATTGTTGTTCGTTAGTCTCACTAAAACTCGAGAACGGCTGAACGGATTTATCTTATCTTAGTTTTGAAATGTTCGTGGAGGTCTAGGGAAGGTTTAAAAGGCGAGAAAAAATCGAATAATTTCCGGGAAAACCCTGAAAACAGCCCTTTTCTATTTCCCATACAAACGTTTTCTAAATAAAATACAAATCTTCACCAGTCGAGCAATTTTCACCAAATTTCGTACACGTGTTCTTTGCGACCAGGAAAAAAACACTGACGGGGTGAGACGCGTCTTCCACCCCCAGAAGCGGGGGTGGAAATATTTAAACATACTAAAACAGCTGATATTTGAGTCGGATAAATATTTTTAGGGGTCAAAGATATTGATAGTGTTTCTACCAATGATATCTGAATACAATTTTCATCCCCTACGCCCTGTAAAAACGACACCCATCGGGTTTGGGGTGGAGATGCTTTACAGTAAAATAACGCGAATACAACCGAGATTGGAGTCAAATCAAAGGTTATGGAAGTCACTGTGTTTAGTTACGACATTCAAATTGGCATTTACCCCTCAGATGCAGGGGTAGCGGGTTGCAAATTTTGGAACATGCAAACACGGCAGATATTTGCGTTGAAGAAATATTTTTCAGAGTTAATTATAATGAATAGGGTTCGAGTAGCGTTACATAAAAATTGCGCAAAAGCAGCCGAAATTGGAGTCATATCGGGGGTTATAGATAAATGACATCTCGGGCAACGCCGGGCACCCAGCTAGTATATATATATATATATATATATATATAATTATATCGTTTTTATTATTATAAAAAAATATTTTTTATTTATTAACATTTCCAAGCCTCCAGTCCTATTTGTATCTATTATTGTAAAATTATATTTACGAATATTATTACTAACTTTCTATTTACACCAAAACTCATGAACGTGACAGACTTTTTTTTGGATACTTTATTTTCCATTTTTAAATTATAATTATTTTCTCTTTATAATATTATTATTATTATTATTTAACTTTATTATTCAGAACTCTGCGGGGTTTTCCCCGTCGAACCCAGTTGTCCGTGAGCTGATATAATTTTCATTCAATGCGTTCCGAAAATGATTTATCTAAAATCCGCGTGTTGCTTGTGACAACCCCTTCTGTTTGTTAATGCACCGGATCAAATTTAATCAGTACAAACGCAATCCGTTGTTAAATAAAACAATCGTAACATCTGTTTTTTTTTATTTCGCTAATAATTTCTCTCACTAAATTTATGCTCAACCGAAAAAACAGGTTCACTTTTTTTTTTGTATTGCTTTTCCCGATCATACGAATATATTTCTGAACCATTAGGATTATAATGTAGTGGAGATTAAAAATAACGCGTGAAATATAAAACGCTGGTTGATAACATTATTTTTTTTTGTAAACGTGAATCTCTAATTAAACACAGTTATGTTTTTTAATTACTGAAGCTGCAAAAATCTCATTAAGCTCTTAATCAAGTAAAAAATATTTCAAGTTAAATTTTGCATTATACGTCTGCAATGAATAAATTAAGCTACAAACAAAAATTTGTAGAATTTGAAGTGGTTCCGTTTTCCTTACATAAAGACAAACGTAATTTCTAATATCAAGTCTGAATTTCTTGTAGGGGTCGCTGTTTTACATAAATATCTTTAAATTGTAGGTGACAACATTTCCCGCTTTATATCTTACTTAAGAAGCAGATTATTTTTATAATAAGTTTACTGCTCACTGAAGGATTAACGCGATGGCCTTAGGTGATGAAATTGCAGAAGAAGTAAAGCCGAAATAATGAGATTGTTTAGTAGAAGTAAGTAAAATAATATTTTATTAAATTCGTCGTCCTCCTAATATCTTAACTCTTCATTGTAAATCAATGGGAACAACAATCTTTTCTTAGTACAGGAGAAATAAAAAGTTGTAAACATTATAAGCGAAAAGGATCTGAAGGGTTAAGATACTCACTGAATCCGAGTGAGAAAACAAAGCGGCTGGTACTATTTAAATGTTGTTACCATTTCGCGATCAATTTGTTGGTGTTTTTTTTTACTTGGTAAATTATTTAGAAATAACTCCCCGAAGGAGATACTCTTAATTACTGAATGTAAACGAGACGCATTACCATTAAAATTTGAATTTCGAGTGCATGTAATTGCTGAAGCTTCGTTTGTTATGGATTGATCGTTAGTTCTGTGTAGCCAAAGGTCAAGGGTTCAAATACAACCGATGAGTTATACAGTCAAGGCGGTCCTTCATAGGCGAGCCGTGAATACGTTAAAATAATTTACTCGCGCAAAGGGAGCTCCCAAAAAAAAAAAATATTATTCTGGAGTGTAAATTAACACTTAATTTAAATACGGACGGAAACTTTATCAGTTAAGAAGTAATATTTAACAAATATTCATTAACGTAATAATTAGATATTCTGAAGAAACAACACAACTATTATTTGTAGACGCCTGCAGAAGCATAATCATAAATACAGCCCCCTACCCCCCCCCCCCCCCCAAAAAAAACCGACGAATATAACAAGGACGATCCCTCTTGGAATAAGAGAGAAAAGCACGGATGGCGTCTTGACTGACGAACGCTGACTTTACGACTGCAAAATAAAACAACTCGGGCAACGAGTTATTTGTTCCCAGCATTTTGAAAATTCCCTTGAGTGCACATAAAAAAAAAAGAATAGGCAACGTGAAATGCGCGCCACGGGCTGTCTGCCAAGAAGTCCGGTACATCGTTTCTTTTCACGTTATAACCTACCAGTTGTGACTGGGACCTTTCCTCTTCCTTTCACAAACTTCTGTTTCTAACACTTCACTGAATCTTACATTAAAATCTCCGATAGGCAGAGACTTTGAGTCCGTATCTGGGATACAACACACGAAACAGGAGGCGAAGTAGGTAAAATCCGTTGAAACGGACAATGTCAAAGGAATCTTAAAAAAAGAACAACAACATAAAGACCTTTTATATTCTCAACATATGATCTATTTGAGGTGAAAGTGGATGTTCTGCGTCCATGTGTAATGGTTTAAATAATTAATTGGTCATTTTTTAATACAAAAAACCGATAGAATCCTGTTTGACTATACCGAGAGGAAATTTCAAATTAACCTGACAGAAAAAAAAAGTAATACGTAAGTTATTTGAATTAAAATTTTTTAGGAGCAGTCAAATAAAAGAATTAAAAATAATGTTACAATGAATTTTTTTTGCAGTTATATTTTCATTTGTAATTTTCAAAAAAATACTGTCGTTTATTTAAACAAATATTATGACAATTATAGAAAACTATCCCTTTATTTATTAACCATTACTGTGATCTTTAGTTACCTGGGATTCTAGAAGCAGTAAACGACGTCAAACCACTTTGTTTTCAGTAACAAACTATCTGACGGGTGACGTTTTACTCGCGTGTTTGCTTAATTAACGGTGTGTCCCATTGTCTTATTTGGGGCCGCTGAAAGACATGAAAGTAGTCTCCTTGAGCTGGAATGAACCGAATAGGCCCCCACAATAAGGGTTGTGGGCCCCCTCGTGCTAATTCTCCCAAATGACGCTCATTCAGACCCTGAAGACGAACGGCGTGTTTTATTGTCCGAAACGTAGGTGTATGACTCCTTCCTTTCTCTACCGTACCAGATCGTCAGATTCTCACTACCCTGAGTCTGTTATCCTTTCCTCTTTCGCTGTCTCATTCGTTTGTGGTCCATTTAGGTTTTTTGCCATTTCTCACAACTGAAAGCCTGAAACCTACTATCTCTAATAT
Source organism: Zhengitettix transpicula (assembly GCA_037074705.1). NCBI lineage: Eukaryota > Metazoa > Arthropoda > Insecta > Orthoptera > Tetrigidae > Zhengitettix > Zhengitettix transpicula. The sequence continues at coordinate 20,868,719 of CM073592.1, read as the reverse complement.
CATGAAAACTGACCGTGGGGGAATACAAAAAAAATAATAGGGTAATAAGGCAGCAGAAGATGACAATGAGAGAAATGTTCCGACCGCTTTGTCGGATAGTTAGAGGACCAGGTGTTGGCAAGTATTCATAATGGTCACCATGACGCTTAAATTACACATAGAAAATTTGTTTAAGGCAGAACATAAATCACAATCAGATTTAATATAATTATGTATGGTTGTATTTTTTTCTTATCATTTTATTCTCATGTTTGAATTTTCATGAATTTATGAATCCAATTGCTGTGTTACATTCGTCATTTCTTAATGCACAGCTTCCTTTCGGAAAGGTTCTGGTTGCAAAGTCTCTACACATCCAACAGGTTGCCGCGTGATTAATTACATACAACAACGGAGGAACACAGGGAAACAGAAAACGTCAAAAAGAGTCTGTTGGCAAGGGTACACAAATCGACTTACCTTGTCGCCAAGTCTATAACATAAAGCACCAATGATATCAAGTTGATGCGGAATTGACCTTCGTCCACCCTCGTCACGTCCACGGCGTGTTATCTACGATATTATTATTCTCGTGAACGATAACGACGAAGAACACGCGAACTCAAAAAGTTGGGGGGAAAAAAGCAACGTGAGGGTTGGTAGTGTCAAGGTATGTGATCGGTGGCGTGTCCACTGAAGTTACGGCGGAGTTGTGTGAGCGAACACTCGCGTTGACGGTGATGGTGCCGAGCAGAACAGCTGATGAAGACCGTGCGCTGCGTGGCGCTGCGAACTGAAGACTGAGAGAGACGCGGGGCGTCGGGCTTCGTCGATGCGCGCGCACTCTGACCGTCGTCTCCACCATTCAAAACATTCACCTACATCATCATACCACCATTATGCAAAATACCTCCAATGACCTCTGAAATTTTTGTGAGGACGCTCCAACTTACTGCAAAGTATCATTATGAAATTCAATATCATCAGGCGGATTTTACGTGGGCGAGCTAAATGGTTGCCGATGATCCGTCATCAGGCACTGCAACATGTGGAATTTTCCGATGGCCATCAGAAACTTATTTCAGCGTTTCTTGTACTCATAAGTATATTCCTTATAACCGTCAACATTCCGCGAAACACTATATAAATTAACGGCAGAATTGAAATGTATTTTACGGGAACGGAGAACAGCTTCATCATCATCATCATCATCATCATTATTACTCGTGGCCAGGAAGATTTTCCTTCATTATCACAGCAATAAAAATCATCTTGATGAACCCTTATAGTTCGTTCCTTTTTAACCTCTTATCATTAGCTCCATCGTCAGGTACAATTCAATATGTTTCAGAAAACGTCTGATGGTCATCGTTACTACCTTGGCCATGTCCAAACTCGACAGTAATCACCAAATCACCTTTAGTAAATTATACACAAAAATTATAAAAATTTTATCTGACTTGTATTAAATATAAATATTGCATAATGGCCGAAGTCTGAATTTATTAAAATTAATATTTTACTATTAATAACAAAATGTTTCTTCCCTTCGTTAAGGGACGTCTTCAGTTGTATCAAAAATTAATAAATATGAAATAAAATTTTGTATAAACCATTTGACACAAAAATTAATTGTCTTTTTCATCATCTTCATTGAATAATTTTTTTGATACAAGTGAAAATGTCTCTAAGAAACGTTCCGAGTTTAACTATTAATTTTAATTAATTATGCCTATTGGCCGTTATACATTTATTTAATTTATATTTACTAAATTATATCTTTCTTCGCTAATTATGTGGACAGAACCTTTAGAGATCATCTGGAAGCATATTTTAAAAATACCTGATGAGATTGTAAAGTAAGGACAGAACGTCGTGTTTAGTTTTCATGAATTTGGTAAATTTTTTATGTAACATTTTATTCTGATTTATCAGACCATTAATGTATTGTATGTTTAGAACAATGTCTGGAGTTCGTGTGTGCCAACATTTTCACGCTTCCAAAATAATTGTTAAACAAAAGAAATAACGATAATAAATGAATAATAAAGATTAAATTATTGTTAGAGATAAAAAAAGTGTTGGGTAAACAGTTGTATGTACATGTAATTAGCTTTAAGATTAATTATAAAAATTAATAAAATAAAATAAATAGGTGTTCAGCGTAAAGAAAAATGAAAGAAGACGAGCTAGGCGTAATAAATTACGAATAAAAATTAAGTGAAGGACCAAAAAATAAGAGTATTCCTCTGAAATACTTATGACCAATGCGAAATAAAAGGAACTGATATTATAAAAGCCTAACAAAGTTTGTGGGTATTGAGTTGATAAGGAGGCAGAGGCAGCCATTAACCTAAAAAAACTATGTAATATAAACATATATTGAATAAGAAAGAGAACCAATACAGACAAAAAAAAACGTGCAATATAAATAACACACAACGTTTTTGGAATCCTTGTTCCTTTCGTCAGGTGACAAGAAGAGGCTCGAGAAGCGCATCTGCACTGGTCACTTGAAGCACACTCAAAAGATTTTTGTTTTTTGACCAGTGCTCTAGGTTCTTCTTAGCACCTGACGAAAGGAACAAGGATCCCAGAAATGTTTTATGATATTTATATTACTCTTTTTTGTCTGTATTGGCTATTTTTCTTATTCATTATTTTCAATCAGACGTAATTTTTTTCATTTTAACGATAATAAATATTGAGATATTCGGATTTTAATATTTTGGTTTCGACGTAGGATCCTTTGTAAATATTTTAATCAACTCTGGGTATTTATATAACATAACCGATTAAAAGAAGGTTTAACTTAAAATATATTCTGAGCGTGGCTGCAATTCTATAATAATAATATGAAAAAATTAATGGGTATCTCAAACAATTTTTTTTAGAAAATGTTTCCTGTTGACGATGTCAATCAAAATACTAACTAGATCAGAAACTGTAATTAATACGTTTTAATTACTAAACTTTCTCAGTTCTGTAGAATTAACACTGGTTAAAGGCTACCATTATGTAAAGTAGAGAAATATTTTAATTTTATAGGGCCTTATAATTCCGACGTACTCGTCCGTTTTCACACAGTGTTCAGTAATTTGCGTAATTTTAAAATTAAACCTTACATTTACATAGTCTCTCATCAACGTAAAGTTCAGTCCAGTTCTGGTTATAACATTTCCAATATATTCGCGTGGTTACGAACGTAATAAATCATCCCTGAAAATTGAAACCGTTTGTAGATGGACCATGAGTTGATAAAAGTGTAGAACATCTCCTTACTCATCCAACTAGGCGCTGTTTTTAAGCTTCCACTGTCCCGGAGGAAAACCACTGTATCCGGGCAGAGCAGCTAACGATAAATTCTGCGCTCTTATCTAGCCGACTAGAACGCTAAAAACAGAATCGCTACTCCATTGCCCGTAATGCGACATCGGAGCCTGTTTGTGAAGATCGCAATGGGACGACAGTTGATACCGTGGCGACCACGCCACAAAGTGAGTGCGAAAAGTCATACCGGTGGAAAAAAATAATAACGTGGCTGTGAATGTGTAAGATGCGCTGTACTCGGAATAAAATGTACAAATATAGATAAAAATTCTCGGGTCTCAACCCGGACGAACGGTTTGCTGAACAACAACGTTTCGACAGCAAGCTTCACCATCGTCATCACTTAACCTGATTTATTATGCAACAAACAAGACCCGACAATTTTACCTACAGCAGATTCACCGGGAAAGCCGTCGTTCTCTAATGTACAAATAGTTTCTTATTTATTCTGATGATAGAAAATTTTTTTTAGCAAGCATATATATATTGAGTATTTTGACATTTGATAAATTGTAGGAAAAAAAGGGTAATTATTTTACTATTTACTTGAGTAGAAGTTTTAGATCAACTTTTACAACTATATCATCTTTATTGGTCTATAAATTCTGTAATAAGGTATTCTGAAAAAAAAAATTAGTCTTACAACATTGCCAAATATATCACAATACTTTAATACAATCCGGCATTAGCCTATTTAATTTTGAGAAACATTAGAAAAGCATACAGATGAGGGTAGAAAAATAAAGCGTTAGAGACTTAAGAACATTACAAGATATGAGGAGGAAAATAGCCCGGAGTTCAGATTTATCTAATATAAAATGCACCTGAAAATAACGTTTAATTAATTAACGTGACCTGTATCTCCACCTGTCAACTTTATAAACTTATCACTCTCTCCGGAAATACAAATCACCGGAAATGGCAACACCATCGAATATGTAAAACTTTCCTCAGTCAGTCTGATTAATAAACACAGTTTAATCTCATCAGGGCGGCGGATGGATTAGTTTCTTACAATTTATCGGTTGCGTGATCATTGGTAAGAAATTGTTAATTTGTCCTATTTATGAATTTCAACTCCAGCGGGGTGCTAGTCATCATAAAATCGTCCTCTACTAATTGGATGCGAGTGGGTAAATGAATATATTTAACAATATTAGTTTTTTTTATATAATTTTAAATTTAATTACTCAAAGGAATCAACACTGGCTTCGCTTACGAAAAATAAATGATTTGTTTCTCTATAGATTCACTATATTTTCACTATATATTATAAAGAATGTCTGATTTATTCTTTCTGTTTGAAAATAAATCTGATTAGAATAATAAGTATTTTTTTCAAGAATTATAAAGGGCTAACGTATTTTCCTTTTGTATAAATAAACAACCACGGTTTTTTATTTTTGGTAAGGTAATCAAAAATAATTAAAAAGAGTTTGAAAATAAAGTTGTTGCTTGAAATTTGGTAGTAATGATTGCCAATTAAACTATACATTTATAAGCCTATAAATTATTATCACAAGTGCAAGAACCGTATTTTTATTTATTAAAGATTCTAGACAAATTTACTTCTTAATTATTTCTCGTACTAATAGGTATAACGACCAATTCAAATTTCTCCATCTTGAATCTGTCTATAAAATTAAATTTTTATTGCAACAACCTTACATATATTGTTTAAATTAACGTGTTAGCGTTTAAATAAAGTAATATAAGACAAGTTATACGAGAGCCAAAACACAATACTGGGATATGCCACATATACGGTATTTGCAATGGCCTCACCTTTATTTCTCTCGTCTACCAATCACTCCAATATGCAAACATATATTGATTGAAATTAATTGAAAGAAATTAATCTGAGATTCGGCAACTTTTCAAACTATTTATTCCGGCTGTCAACCAGCATAACAATAAATACGTAAATTTAAGCCAAAGATCCGCCAGAGATTCTGGCCGCACGATTTTAACCTGTTTCAGCCAAAGAATGTACAATTAAAATCGTCTTAATAAATGAAACCATTACAACTTCAAAGACTAAAATGTACAAAATCACAAAGTTTATAAAAACTGATTGGAATCGAAAGAATTTAAATATAATCAATGAGAAAATAAATAAAACATGTAATTTTAAAAGTAGGGTTTTGAATGTAAAATACGATAATAAAGTCGATTATCCTCCTGTAACAACGCTTTATTATTTAGAGAACTATTTGGACATTTATTACTCTGTGGATATACGATTGTAAATATTGGTATGGTGTAATTATTTTTTACCATCGTAATATGTTGTATCACCAAGGTTGAGGGGTTGTTTCTTATAACAGACCGTTAACAACATAATATAATAAATAAATAAAAATTATATATATATATGTAGTCATGTATTTTTTTAAAATATATTTATAATTTATCTAAGATATATGAGTGGAAAAATGTCGACCGGATCGGGAATCGAAGACGAGACCTCCCGCACACCGGGCAATTGATCTAACCTCTGAGCTAATCCCTGTTTTCTCCAGACTCGGTGCGACATTGCAAACTTTAGACCTCATACAGTTCTCCTATATTTTACTTATCCCAACTCCTTCATACCCTACGTCAGGATCTGATCAAGGACGGATTTTTACGTAAATTGATGATTGGGTTTGATATATATTATATTTATTCTCAAAGATATGTATAGAGGTAGTTTATATAACCCTCAAGCCATGGTTAAGTTAGTTAAGGTATGTGGATGAACTTACCGGTTCGATTCCCGATCCGGTCGACATTTTTCCATCCCCATACCTTCACTAACTTAACCATGGCTTGAGGGTTATATAAACTACCTCTATACATATCTTTGAGAATATATATATATATATATATATATATATATATATATATTATAATGCTTACTCATTTATATGTTGACATTAAAATGAAATACACTATTAACTTTAAAAAATAAACAAAATTTATTGTTCCAAATTTAAAACAATTATTCAAAATACAAAATATAATTGAGATCTCAGGGTCTTGAACTGGGTTTGATAATGGCAGAATTTAAACAATCAAAGAACACAAAATTTACATTTACTTTATAAGGAAATTGATGCGTCTAAACATAGACGAAATTTATTAATGAAGAAATTTATACTAAAAGATTGACTTTAAACTATTTTCATTTTATCAATAATTAAAGAACGATCTGACGTTTATCTTTTAAAATGGTTTACAATAATTTTAAGGTTTTCTTTCTACTTACGGCAACCCAAGATTCACATTAAATTTTCGTAGCACAATGGTGGGATTTTCACAGATTCTAATTATTCACAGACTCCAATCAGCATAGTTTGTAGGCTCGGTTAAAATGAATTGGTTACTTTTCGATGATTTACTGCAACCTGGATTTGTAGATCTCGTGAGTCATGTTGAAAAAGCAACTCACTAGTTTGGTCTGTTGACTGAAGATTGCTTTACTTTTTGCAATTTGATGTAACAGCGTACTTATTACCGGAACACATTCTTTCGTTCCTTAAATTAAACCTCTTTTATTCTCGCTGCTGACAGACAAAACTGTTCAAACTTTCGTGAATTAGGCTTTTGATCTGTTCTCCTAGCCGCTTACTGCCCAACTGTCTCTGTTCGTCTCCTAATTTTGAGCGCGTAAATCCTCTCCCCAGCATTCAACTACACTCTCCTTTCATTGTCGGTTTGTTGTGGCGTCCGCTACCGCTATCAATTCAACTTTTCAATTAGAACAATGCCTTAATTACCAATTATTACAATATATAAATTATCATTTGTAGATGTAAGTAACTTTTCAAATTACATTATAAAATAAAAATTTAGGGTCTCATTCTACTGTAAATATTTTAATTTGGAAGACATCCTGGTAATGTGTTACATAATTTCAATGTATCCTCTAGTTTCTGTGCTGCTGCAAGATTAAACCGTAATATGAGCCACTCAGAATTTGCATTTATTGTGAATAACTTAAACGAGGAAGATAAAATTACTTGCGATAAAACGGTCTTCCCGAATGTGTATGTGTGTGTGTTAATGATTGAGGATATTGAAGAGAGAACTCTCTGTGTCGCGATGTCGGTTCGTTAACCCCGTCCGACTAACTGATAGGGTGTAGACGGTAGTTGAGGTTCGTTATTTCCGCTAATGGATGTGCTTAATCTCTTGGTACGAAACGCGTGAGATAAAGGGGGCCAGCAAAATTGCCCTTTTAACGCCACGAGCACTTAGTACTCCGATGCATAATTGCGCTTCGTCAGCCTTCTTTCCAAAAATTACGTGTATTCATCAAATACAAAGAGATAGAAAAAAATCTCTGGGCGAAAATTATTGCGAGCAGAAATATCTAAAAAGTTGGCATTCACGTCTGATCCTTAAACAATAAAACGCTCCAGCTACGCAAATAATTTAACAATACTTTCAGATATATATATTTTTTTAAAAAATTGAAACAGGAATTGTTGGGAATCGATTGTAAGTAATTTTTATTAAATTTAAATTTTATGTTAAAATCAGATCACGGGAAAATTAATATACACCAGTCTGAATAGACTCATATGGTTTCATTTATGCTGGATAAAGAATTTTGACCCCGTAAACTGTAGGATTTGTACAAGTTAAAAAAAAAATCAACGATATTAAGAAGTACGTTATACAATGTTCCAAAAAAACAGAATGTAATTAATCTCACAATTAAATTTACAACACTGCTCCTAATTTTACAATATAGACCATAAATATAATTAGTTAGGTAAAGAAGAAGCCTAAAGCAACTGATTTAATAAATTCCACACTTGTGAATTATAACCTTCAACACTGATGCTTTATCCAAATAATTCCATTAAAATAATTTTTTTATAAACCCTAGCAGACATTGTGTTTTCCTAATGTGTTTGATTTTTAATATCTAGAGTATTCTGGGATAATGAGAATTAGTTCATTATATTATTTTATAGGATTTGAGCTGCGATAATAAAATTTCATTCATAAAGTTGTATAAATAATATTTATATTGCCGTTAAAATTATATCTAAACGTTATAAAAAACATTAAACCATCAAAGGACGTATATGGAAGCATATTATCTATTACATGCATATTTAATGTTATATATTACTGAAACTTCAGTGGACTGGAGTCTCAGATCTACAAAAACTCATATTATTGAAATATTTACAGTTATTTGTATTCACAAAATACTGAATAACTAAAACAGAGTTTCGTACTGATTCAGTTATTATTTAATATTTAATTTAAAATGTTTAAGGCTTATATTAATGTAAAATCTAACCATATGTATACTTGTATAAAATTTGTAATTATAATTAAATTATTGTACCGGTTTTCTATTTTTGAAATGGAACACATGAACTATCACGCAGTGATAAATTTTAATTACACAGGATCGCGTTATAAAATAATTATAATCGTATTAATTAAATAAACAGGGTTTAATTCCCATTATCATCTTATTATCGATACATACAATATTTTAATGAGTATACGAAATTATATTCAGCGTCCACTTGAGGACTTGATCCTTGTATTTACCATGAAACTATATTATCTCTTCCTCCGTCCTTATTTTCCGAAGTTCACCCAATTAGTAGAAGACGTTTCTGATAATTGGTTTCTCCCTTAACAACAGAACAGAGCGAAAGCGAAAGAGAGAGAGACAGAGAAAGATTGTCTTAAAATTGATAACAAGTCTCTTAAACTTCCTAATACTTCAACAACGTCAATGGCTGCCGCCTCCAGCAGTAATACTGGTTAATAAATGGAACATAAAAGCAAATTGCCTTCAGCACATAAATCAAAGCTGTGTCATATTTAAAATGATTATCTATATTAATCTGTTTTATTCTCACAGTGTTTAACGCTTCGTAAATTTATGCAATTATGCGAAAACTTTACAAATGCAAACGAACATGTTTAAGAACTTGTGGCTCAATTTATTTTCAAATTCCATGAGACGAATCATGTTAATTTCTCAATAATTGATCAAAATAATCACTAACAAGAGTTTCTTTCTTTGGCATTCACAAAAAAATAAGGTTTCTATAAATATATGAGAAAAAAATTTAATAAAAAATATTCCACGCTATCGTTTTAAAATAAATGCGCCAACGAGTAAAGCGAAACGTTTTATTCACGTAAAAATGAATTTCCCCCAAAATTATAGCCTTTTTTTTCAATAATTTTAGTATATCACATACATGTTTATCAGTTAATTTCTGTTTGATGTTAATGGTGGGTTTTTGATGGGTATTTACACTAAATAAAGGACCATTAAATATTTTTATTTAACATTGTCCGTAAATTATTACAAGCATTTAAACATTTAGAAGTCATGGGAATCTATAAAATAAAATGAACATAGTTAAAAATCAATGTCTTCAACGTGCTTTTTAATTTTCTAAGTGATTATGATCTCTAAATTGACGAAAGTTTCTAATACTGTATTGAGTATGTTGAATAAAAACAATTAATTGATTTATCTAGACCTTTAGTCGGTTAATATACGTCACAATTAGCAGATATGGTTCTGACTTGGAGGGTTTTAAAATATATCTGAAGAAAAGAAAATATATGCTCCTTGTTTTATTTCTGTAGAATCAAATGTTTCATGTCTTGTAAATATAAAATATTACAGACAATTAAAGGTAAGTTATTATTCTTTGTAAAAATTATTTTGTATATATTCAGGTTGATGAGTTTCGTTTGTTTGAGAACACAAGTTATTATTATGTTCTTATCTAATATAAGGTCTTCTGCGTCCTTAGTGAGTCAGTGTGTTTGCTCCTCGAAACCCTGGCATGTATAATGCCATTTGAAGTCTTGCGTCAAATGGGTTGCCTATTCATAGTTCTCATAGGAGCTCTGGGAGATGTAAAGCACCTTTCCCAAACTGAAATTAAATTCACTGTCTTTGAATAAGGTTCTCCGTAAAGGCAGTGACTAAATAAATATATATATATTTGCTGGTTCCCCGAAAATTATAATGCGCTGTTATATATTACGTACTATATTAATAATTGTTTTATTTAAAAAATCATATTACATATAAAAATTGTTATATCAATAATTTATTGTTATAGTGTCAATATATGTACAAATTTATGAGTTTAATGCTGTTAATGTTTTTTTTATATTATGAACGGAAAATTTTACGATGATAATTTATAGTTTTGAAAGTTCAGACTAACATCAATAATTTCTTGAATTATTTTATATTTCAATAAATTGCAATGAAATGCTTTACGTATTTAGCAGTTTTATTAAAAGATTTTTCTTGATGTATTTAAACCAAATTCAGGACTCCGCTTACATTTATCGATAAATTTCCAAGATATTTTTAGGTGAAATTTAAAACTGTAACCTGGGAGTCTTGGACTGTCCTCTTTCAGTTCCGTTCCTATGATATTAAACGTAAATTAACCTCATGTCACACTACAAAATAAACACTCATTTCCTTTTATTTCTTAAATTTACTTTCAATATTTTTTACGAGTATGTATTCTAACCCTTATTTATATGATTATTTAAGTGAATAATATTGATTATTCAGAGATAGTGTAAAATGAATCATTGGATCTTAGTATGTCTGAATTAATAATATTCGTATTCGGAAATAATGTAATGGGATTATGGACCTGAGTAAAAATCACACTTAATTTAAAGACTATCCCGCAGTACTCGAATCATATTTGTTACAAAAATTGATAATACAATTCGATAGCTTGACTATCAAATACGACATAATCGTGCGAGCATATTAAAGTGAAATAAAATGTTCTAAATCAACGTTCTGTAGGAATGTTATTATTAACATCTTAAAATTCTATATATGCTTTTTTTTCTTAATCCCCAAGTTCAAAAATTGATTTTTTTATAAATAAAACGCAAAGTTAAACTGTCACATTAGTGATGACGTGTGTCTGTCTCTTCCAGAAGTGTGGGGAGAACCTGGAAACTGATAGGTTGTCAATACAGCTCATCTTTCACCACCAGTGACGTCAAATTCCCGACAAGCGAGAGAGAGACATAAAAAAAAGAGCATGTGTGCGGATGGTAAAAGTTTCCAGAGTAAATTGAGGCGGGATTAATATTGACATCACAAGCAAGTGTTTCTTTTCAGAGTTTTCTAATTTAATGACATCCCATTAACCCAAATGTACTTGGTTTACACGTACCACTTTTCAGAAAAGATCTTTTTTTTCAGACGGGGTTATACTCATCTAAAAGTTTCATTGATGTTTGTGCAATAATATTTTAACATCTTGTTTATGTTATGCACTTAGAAAAAGTATGTTTTAAATGGGAAGACTTGCCATATATTAATTTTGATGCTTCATATAAAATATTCGTATCTTAAGAAACGTTTTTTATTGTATCTATTATTATGGATTAGAATTTTATGAATATTTGTTTTAGTATTTTCAGTTTAATAAATGAAAAATTTGATATCTCTACAGAAAAACACAAGTTAATATTTAGTGGAATACACACATGTATATAATTTCATAGGATGAGACCGAGTACTTTATGACGTCCATTTTGCCGTTTGTCGTATACATAATAATGATTTAAATGAATAAACCAGCCAGTTTCCAGAAAAATTTCAATAATATGAACTTTAGCACATTTTAGTACAACGAAAATGAACGCCACATATCGTTACTTTGTTTTAGAACCTCTTCATTTGCAAATAAGAAAATTTGGGAAAGTGATTTTTATCAGTATTTTCGCTGTAATGTGTGATTTAAAAATTTCTCCGTAAACTTTTGATAATTTACTGATATTACAGAATTTTTTGTATTTGCATCCGAAGAGGTTGATAAACAAAGGAATGATACTTAGCGGTAATTTTAATTTTATCAAAAAGGTTCTTGGCAAGTTGTCCAGTATATTCATGTATTATTAAATTGAAATCAGATAAATTAAACTAATAATATTGGTGTGACTAAATACTTTCCTGAATTATAATTAAAAATGGAACTATACATGATTTTTATAAAATATAATTAGGGGAAAATGGCCATAGGTCAGATTTTATTTTTAAAACATTAAAATTTACAATAAACTGACATTCATAACGTTTTATCCCTTAGTTTAGGGGCGTCTTCAGATATATATTATTAAACAACTGAAATAGTTTGTAATGATATATATATATATATATATATATATATATATATATATATATATATATATGTATATTCCGAGTATTAAGACAGCTTATAAATAAACAACAGCTAAAAAAGATATTTATTGACGGAAAATTTCACTACGTTTCGTCGCTAATTTGCGACTTTTTCATATATGAAACTTTCACAAAATTTTGATAGGTCGATTTCGCTTGACTACCTAGGCCGAAATGCCAACTTCCAATAAATATTTTTTTTTTCAGACTTGACTTGGCTGTTGTTTATATATAAAATATTTTGTAAGAATTGATGAAAGGTTTTAACAGAAAAAATAATTCCAAACCTAAAATATATTTAAAAATTGAACTTTATCTGGCATTAAATTTGCCATTCAGAATTGATTTCTAAAACATTAAAATTTACAATAAACTGACATACATAACGCTTCATCCCTTAACGTTAATTTACAAAATTCGTTGAATAATATACATTTGAAGAGGTCCTTAAACTAACGAAACGTTACGGAAATAAACCCCGACTTTAGGTCAATTTCCACTCATTATACTTTCCTCAATATTTAGTGTAAGTAATGTAAGATGCGATTTTCTTAACACCACATTTCCGTTAGTCTTTTGTCGACGAAGCTGACCATGTTATTTTCTTGAGAAAAATATGCAGCTGGTTGTCATTTTTTTGTATGTAGACAGGCTATGTATAGGGTAATCCACATAGTGGAAACTCCCGTCTTATAGTATAGGAAAGGGATTTGAAAGGCGGGATGCGGAAGGGTAGAGGAAGGTAGACAAGGGTTAACTAGGGGACCCCGGTCTATATTTTAAGGATCCTACCCGGCATTCGCCTAAAGAAATGCAGGGAAAAGCCTAGAAAAACCTGCAACAGGTAAGGCGGGCATTGGGTACTTGTCACACGCCCTTCCGATAGCGGGATAGGAGTTTGCTGTGGGGACGCAGCATTCCATTCTCCGTGCCTCGACCAGTTTAGGAGGCAGCTGGCCGACTATTCCAATGGGAATAGCGAACAACTCTTACCGTATGCCCAAGGTCTGTGAACCACGGAACATACACCTCTAAAAACAGGCCGAGGTGCCTCGGCTTGTGGGAACCTTAGTTCAAAAACGGAGAGGAAAAGGCATCCCCAAAGGTAGCCCCTTCGTATCTCTCCTGTGGTTGTCAAAGATAATCGTCGTATTTACATTTCAAGTTTTCTGAGTTGCGCCTGGAGGTTTGACTTAGTTTAGAAGGAGAACACGAAACGGGATAGTTAACTCGTAGAAGCCATTTTCCAGATCGCTGCTTCTTTGGTGCAGGTCGATTAACGTAAACCTGCAAAATATTAAAAAAAAAGTCTGCTTTACGCTCGACATTTATAAAAAATTGACATTTAGTTTCTGAACTATTGAAGTGTGTGTGTGTGTGTGTGTGTGTGTGAATCTGGCGACGTAAGCTCCAAACAACGTCCCTGACGCTTTGAGCTCGTTGACCGATATTGGTCTTTGGAGCATCAATATCCCCTACGGACAGGCTTTACTTCAGCTCTGGCGAGCACAACGCCGTGTTATTTTCTTCCCGAGATCCCTGCTCTCCAGTCTCCTGGAAAAGGGAGGGAAATCTCCTCCCTTGTCGAGGAGGGGAGGGGAGGGGGTTAAATAAGTGGAAACAAACCAGCTACAGACAACAGGTCGAAGGAAATCAGCACGGAACTCGCCATTGTTGTTACGTCACGCCTTAAAATAAATACAATGGCAGTTCTTGTTCCAACAGTCAATGCATCGGTAACGAAATAACGTTACATTCAGAATTTAATATTGATTAATAATTATTTAGATTCGGCACAAATATTGTTACTTCATTATTTAATCTGCTCAGAAGCCTAGTAAAATTTTTTAAAATTTAAATGGCTGCATAAAATAGAGCGAAAAGTCACAAAATGACAAATATTCCGAAATAAAAGAAATTAAGAAATATACTGAAAGACAAACAATTTTTCATAAATCAACTAAAACAAACAAATAAATCCTGATACGTTTCTTTCTCATTTTTAGGACTCAAAGACTAGGATAATATAAATATATGAAATATGCTAGATGCAAATTTTTCTCAGGCCTAGAATCATAAATATAAAATAATATGAAAATTACAGAAAAACATACAATAATATATTTCACATATATTTTTAAACTTTGGATTACTCGATGAAGTCCTAAATTGTGGAACAAACTTCGTAATATTGTAATTATTTTTTGTATTTGTGGAATATTCCATTTCTGTTTATTTCTCAAGTTAAAATTACCAAATAAATTTAAATATCAAAGAAATTAAAAGTAAAATATACAATAAAAACTGCAGTCATCCTTGGTGTAAAGAATGAATAAAACGTTATCGGGTTAAAAAAAATGTATTCAGTAAAACATTTGTTTCAAAATATTTATCTTAATAATGAAACATTCCGAAAATTATTTATTTTTAAGAAAAAAACTTATGAAAGTTTTCGGTAAAGATATTCATCGAGACGTTTCATTGCCCATAGTATTAAGAAAAATTTTCTGTTTTTTAACAAAATAATTCATAATTTGGTAGAAAAACAATTTTTTTGTGGAAAATTTTTTTTTCACCATTATTATTGAAATTAATTATAATATTAATCCATTTCATTAAGTAGTCTTCAATTTGAAGTAGTTATCTATCTATATAATAAAAAAGGATGTATATTTGTATGTATGTATGTATGTATTTACGTTGTTCTTTATACAAATTTTATCGCGTGGACAGAATGCAACAAAAATTGGTACACATATTCTTCAAAACACGAGAAACGGTACTGTGAGGGTAAGAAACCCCTAGCATACATGTGGAAAGAATTATAATTAAAAACCGTGATCATTAAATATTAAATTACTGCGCGCCAAGAGACAATGACGTCACGCAAGAGAAAGACGTTACTACGCAACGAAAAAAAGGAAATATTTCCTTTATTAGGAATGAAATAAAGCAGAAATATGTTCTTTAATAAAAAGTATAATTTTATACAGCAATATTCCATCGAATGATAATAAAGAAGAATACGAATTACTTTACCATCCTTGGGGAAAATGTAAGTTAATTTTCGCGCTGTATTAGTTGTGAGTCTAGCTAACAATTTCATCAATGTAATATTTCGTAATGTATGAAGACTGAGTGACGATTATATCCTGAAATACTCAAGGAATATATTTAAGTATTCAGTTAAATACTTTTTCGAGTTTATATAAATAAGTACACGAGCAACGCCGGGCACCAAGGCTAGTTATTAATATTAATGGCTTGTTCAAATAAAGGGAAATCATTTAAGATAAAATGTAGAGTACAGGTTGAAGAAGACGTATTAAAGTTATTAATTACTAGTGAAGTGAAATCGAAGAATGGAGCCAATTGTCTGGCAATTATATCATTATACGTAGTTGTAGTGTAGTGAATTCAGTTAATATGAAAAGTTTGTTGGCACCGGGAGCTTCTCATTATGAAAAATACGTCTCAAGCCATTTAATCCTAGTATTGGTCTAGAACAGAGGACGTGTATAATTTTAATCTTTAAGTACAGGAGAAAAAAATGTTTCTGATTGAGTATCGAAAACAATTCCACCAATTTTCCTCTCGTAAAATGAACAAACTTTTATAAAACTTATAGACGTCTCTTTCCGACTTTATCCATTTTACTTCAATTCAAGCAGTAAACTCACAAACAGTCTGACCCTCAATCACTTCTGATAATAATAAATTAGCTCATAATACGAGGGGAAACAGTTACAATGGCTAACCTATAATTAAATTAATACCAATTATTAAACAATGACCGGCAGTAATTGGGAACAGTAATTAATTAAATGTCGTCCTTTCCGTAGTAATTAATCCAGTATGTTAAATAACATATAGTACAAGTTTCCTGCTCATTGAAACTAATTTCAGCGATAATCATAGAAACACTCTCTTCTCTCTTCTTCCGCGGTCAATCGTTTTCATTTACATGAGGGCTTGTGTAAATGTCAACATTATTCTACACCGTAATTTATTATCGTACGTCTATGTCGACATTTATCATTACTACGGCAGTGAAATAAGCATTAATTCACATTTATTATTCAATTGCTACGAAAATAGGAAAAATATATAGAATTTACAGGTTATAAAGAGGAAAAATATTTTAATTATATTCTTTTACTTTTGAATAATAATGAAATAAAATAAAATTAGTTATGTATCGTAGATGACTTGTATTTTATTTTAAATGTACTTAGGAGTAAAACCCCGATCACGGAACAAAAATGAGCATGAAATAGGCAAAATAATTGAACTTTGGTATTTCAGTTTCCGTGTCAGTGATGTATTTCACTTCAATGAATATCATATTAGCCTTTATTCAACATTAATGAAAATGTGCGTTATAGGAGTGGTTCAAGAATTATCCGCGTTTCCCCTCACTTGCCGAAGGCGACGTAAGTAAATAAATACTATGGCTTCGTCCTTCTCAGGAGCTTGAACAGAACCGACCTTACGACGGTCGGTTTTACAAATTGAATCTCTTAAAATTTATCTGACAACTTCCACTCTCAACTGCATTTACATTTCCACCGTCGTTGTATAAATTCTGTTTCTTTGTTTTTCTGGCTTCACTACAACTCATCCGACTCGATCTAGTACAACATCTACTACTCGATTAAATGTCTTATAAGATCACTTTTCCCTAAATCTAAAAACACAGAACCTATACAGTCTCGGGCTTGAGTTTGACCACACTCGCAACAACTTTCTTTAGTACAGCGACCACGAACCATATTATTATATCTTAACGTATATTTTTTGTCATCTGTTGTAAATTTTTAATATTTTTCTATTCTATCTGCCCAACAATAGGGAATGTAGGCTTTTTTGGATCGGTGGTAATCCGAAAGTAAACAAGTATTTTATTTGTGTTACAAGAGAAACAGTCATCAGAATAAAATATATTTAAACACATTGTTATTATTTTTGGTCACTACATTAGATCGAATTACATCTTACACCAATTCACTCTCTGGACGTTATATTGAAATGTAAACCAGTGCAAGGCAAGTTCTACAACTTATCACAGAGGTCCTTTTCTTCGCGGAGTTCGGGGTTACGAATGATAACAAAAGCTCTGGCCTACGCTGTCAGGACTTAATTCTTACCAGCTCGTCTGCTTCCTTTCTCAGGACTCCAAAACGAAGTTTTTTGACAAAGTTAGTCTCGAGGAGGTCTTAGTTAATAAATCGTTTATATTCCCCAAGAAGAAGGGTTGTGGTAGGGTGAGGTTGGGGTGGGGGAGGGTGAACTTCCGTAAGACTATTAGATTACAGTGCCACGTCTTCCTTCGTGCCTACTTTTTTTTTGGTGGCAAAACTGTGCACCTCCCAACTTCAAAAGAGAAAGAGAAAAAATGATTACGTTTTTTGGTGGTTGTGGACGGGAAATTTTTTTTCGCAGTTTATGAGTGAGTGGAAGCAGGAAGCAGACGCCAGCTTCCGGCGCCCGCGGTAAATCGGATTCCCGTGGCCATTATGGGGTGGGGGTGGGGTGTGCGAAAAGTAGGAAAACCACGTTCCAAACAATTATCTTCCTCGGCTCGGCTGCAGCGACTACGATATAGGCTGCACAACTGCTCCTTCCTACTATATAATTAATTTCTGATACTTGTAATAAAGCAAAAAAGATAGCTTGTATTTTCAAATTGAAACACTTTATTATTGTGCCTTTATCACAAAATACATACTGGTGAAAATTTTAAGACGCAACTGAATACCTCACTCACATCATTTACCATGTAATTTTAAGAATTTTAGAACTAATATAAAGTCAGATGACTGTACAAAATTTTATAATGGTTTTCGTAGAACAGTTGACTAATTTGATTCACTAAGTTTGTTTACATATAATTAAAAATGTACGAACATATCTAAAATTTTCAAGATGAAATTCATAACAAGAAAAACAACTTAAAATTCACAACGTTTCGTCGGCAATTTAGGACTCCATCAGGTGTAAGATGATAAAATTCAAATAATAATTACTGGCTTATCATTGAAATAATATAAAATAAATTTACCTTACTATTTCCACCAATTGTTAAATAAAAATAAAAATTATAACTTATAAACAAGTGTTGACTAAATCATTTCTTGTATAAAAACAATATCATATTACAAAAATTCTTAGTTAAATATTTTTATATTTTTTTAGTATAAAATTAACTTACAATATCCATGAATTTGTAAAACCTGTTTTAAATCATTTTTTATCTTAAAAATTCGGCTTAAAATAGAACATTTTTATTTGAAGAATAAATTATAATATTGCGCATTTGATGAAGTCCTAGTTTGAAGACGGAACGATGTGAATTTTAATAAATAAATAAACACCAGCCAATTTTAAGTCAGAAAAGGTAATTTATTAATTAAATTAGCAAATTAAGTTTTTGTTAATTAATTACGTATGCCAATTTTTGCTTTGTTAATTGATTTTTAATTCTATATTGATGTCAGATAAATATAAAAACTTTACTTGTACTTTCATTTAATATTAATTAAGGCTCAGCGGTTGTAATGAATAAATGAAAAATAAATGTATTGGAATATTGTAATTATAAAATGGTGCAGTTTCATGAGCGACCCGTATCCAGTCATTATTTCCTACCTAATAACCGTAACATTAACTGTATAATTGACACGTCCATAAATAAAATACTTGTATTAGTTAGAGAAAAGGTTCAACATGTAGAAAATTAAAGAATTTTTGTCATTTTAAATTAATAACGCTCGACTAGTGAATAGTTTTTATGCATATTATGTTACAGGGAGAGCGTCATAGATCAATTGGTAATATATTTTGGTGAACTTCTATTTTAACTTTATTATGGTACGTTAATTATACCAATAAATAATCGGATTTTATGAATACTTACATTCCTTACAAATAACAGACTATAATATTATAATATACCGTTTAATGTGTTAAAAATATCTAAATTGTTTCTCTCTTATTTTTCCTTGCTATAATTCTGTTGCGTGTATTATCCTCACGTCCTATTTATTGGTATTTGAGAATAAATGCGAATTAAATTGACACAAGCCGGAATGATCAGTCCAGATTGTTCTATGAAGTAACTATTAATTTGGAGTTTGATTCCTACGCGCGGGAAAAATAAACAAGGTTCTGTTAATAATTTAAAAAAATTTACCAACGTCGAAAAATTAGTACTGTCCTTGCTTCACACACACACAGAGAGAGAGAGAGACAGCCAGCCCCCAGAGGGATCCTCAAAAGAACCAGAGTCAATTAGATGCTGACATCAAAGACGTAAAAGGGACAGTTGGCGTATTAACGCATGGCTGGTTTGCTTCCTAGAAACTCTGGGCTGAATAGCTTTGAGGCAATGAGGTAGTTATTGAGTGAGTGTGTGTGTGTGTAGAGTCCCTTTTGTGTTTCACATCCAGCAGACAATGCCCTAACAATCACACACACACTGGGAGAAAGGAATAAAGAGGGAGGGAGGGAGGAAGGCCTAGACAAACTCCAATGTATTGTAACGAAGTTGGACCTCCATGGTGAAATTACTGATTAGTTAGGTATTTCTTTACTTGTGGTGAAACTTACGGAGTTATTGTAAGAACAGAATTTAGTAATTTTGATAAATAGTGAAATAAACAGGTGGTTCACGATGAATTTTATCAAATAAATCATCCAAACCCCAGATATTACCAGAAAAAATTAAAATAACTATCAAGGAATTGGCTTCGTAATTAAATACAAGTAACATTTACACCTGACTGTATCAATAAGTACGTTGACAGAAGAATTAAAATTGGAATACACAGAATATTCAATATCACCTTTCATTAAACTGAATTTTGTTCAATTCTAAAAGTAACTCAGAAATGCTGACAGGAAAAATATCACCAGAAATGTAATTATAAATTATTGTACCTCAAATATGAACGAGGGGAGAAAATAATCGAATTGGAATTATTTTTTGGATCAGAACATTTGTGGGAATTTATTTGTTGTCAATGTAGCCGGAATATTAGAATGTAATGAGAAAGAGTGGTTGGAGAAATTTGAAGTTAATGGGATAATAAATAGACTTGAAAATGCTCTGTACGAAAGAGCCTGTAGATCGTCCAACGAAAGAAGCAACAAGTAGTTGGGGGAAGCCAACTTGACGAAGTCAAGTATCATCACCCCCACCACTCTCAAAACCGATTAAGCAATAAGCAAGGGGGCGAATAAACAAAACTGCCTTGGATAAGGATAATTAAACTAATTTTTTTCCGTATTTTCTAGTATTACAACAACTAGGATAAAAGAAAAATGTTTAAGATTTTACAGAGTAATGTTGAAAGTTGCAATTTTTTTTAACTTTCCGTCAGAACTATTTTGCCCTTGAATATACCGTACCGACTTTACAATGATTATATATATATATGTATATTATTTAGTTACATATGTTATACGTTGTTCTTCTTTTGTTACACTTTACTCTTACAGAATTGTTATTATCACTTCGGCCAGGCAGGATAAAAACCCCTTTGGTCTGCTGGTTACCCCAGGAATGATACAGCGATCACTCTTATTTTCACTAGTTGGCAGTTGACAGTCGCAGGAAAGACTTTGAAATTAAAACGTATATAGTTACGTTCATCAGTCGGCCAGCTGCCTCCTAAACTGGTCGAGGCATGGAGAAGGGAATGCTGCGTCCCCACAGCAAACTCCTCTCCCGCTATCGGAAGGGCGTGGGACAAGTACCCAATGCCCGACCTACCCGATGCAGGTTTTTCTAGGGTTTTCCCTGCATTTCTTTAGGCGAATGCCGGGTAGGATCCTTAAACACAGCCCGGGGGCCCTAGTAACCCTTGGCTACCTTCCTCTACCCTTCCGCATCCCCCCTTTTAAATCCCTTCCTATGCTATTAAAGGGACGTTTCCCAACGTGGATTACCCTCATGTAGCCTGTTGCCCTATAAATAAAAATAATAAAAAAGATAATGTTGTCGCGTTTCGGATTGTAGCGAACCACGTTAGTTTCGTGTGCAGTACTGAAGCGGATTATTGGGGAATATATATATATATATATATATATATATATATATATATTAATGACGTTGAGACAGTTGGGGTACCAGGAGATTTTAAAATTAAAATTTTAATTAGCGAATAATTTTTAGCTTCAATATGTAACTATGAAGACTGCTAAATACAGTTCACGAGTGTAATTTAAGAAAGAGATTAGTATAATTAAGAATGTTAATGATATAATCATACACTGATGATGCAGTACAGGGTATTTCTGGGTTCTTTGACAACTACAACACCCAAAGGAGGTGGGGGGAGAGATAGAGGGAGAGTTCCTCGAGTCAAGGGTCAGTACCCCCGAGGGCCCTACAAGGGTTGGAGCTGATCCTACCTCAAATTGCTCGGTTAACCTTAGGCTACTACAGCAACGGACTCTGTAATAGAGAACATTTCCTGCCACTACATAATTTATTAACAGTCGAGGTTTCCTTGGTGTAAATTAACACAGCACAGTCGGGCTTAATAATTAAAAGTTTTTTGAAACATGCGATTGGTGAGAATTTGAAAATTGTATAAAAATGGAGTGTATATATATATTAAAATATAATTTTAACTGAATTTATAGTTGTAATATTAATTATTGATGTTATTTTGTCTTCATTTCATCAATTATTTCATGATTTCAGTTATTTACAGACGACTATAAACCAAATATTAAAATCGTCTGTTAATTACGTAACTTTTTAACCATGAAATAAATTTTAAAAGACGGAACTAATGACAGAAAAAATTATGTTGAAACTATCTCTCTAACTCAAAAATAATGTCTCATGGTATGGTGAGGCATGAAAATGCTTAAAATAGCAAAAGAATTTTTTTTAAAAAAAAGTAGTAATCAATTTAGATTTTCACCAAACCGATGGTGTTTTAAACACTGAACACTTAAAACTTACAATCTCCGTTTCTTTCGAACGTCCATGGAAAACCAGTGTTGTCCCCTGATGATCTGCGTTGAAGGATTAGCGTACTCGCACTTATAAGCATCACCAATGTAGAGAGAGATTTGTGTATCCAGTACGTAAAGTAATAAATACGGTACACAATCCATATTGCATAATTTAATGTTAGTTGTCAATACAAACATCCACGTCTCGAGTACGTAGTCAAGCCAATAACTCCTCTCCAAAAATGTCTTTATCACCCGCGATAATGTTTTCGCCAGAGATAATTATTAAGTATACGTCAAAGAAATACACAATTTCAAAGACGGTTTATTACAGTGTATTTTGTAAAAGAATTAAAAATTTTTGACACACTCAACATTAACTCAATCCTTAACCGGATCAATTAACGATCATATTATGTCACCCAATATTTACATATTGAAATCTGGTTAACATAGATTCCATTTTACAAATTTAATACAATTTTACTACATACACTTACAACTTCAGCTTCACGGAACAAGTGTTAGTTAATAAAAATATGACTTCATTAATTCAAACGACTACTATTCTTTCACTATTGATTTTTCAGTCGAAAATTAAAGACTTGTACTAATTTATCTACAAGCTTTTATTAATGACCGTTCAGCTACATCTTATTATATTATATTTTAATCTTTAATTAATTTTAAATGTCAATTATAAAATTTAATGTTAATTTTAATAATGCATTGCATATATTTAATTTCTGGTTTTCAACCTGAAACAAAATTTTCATGCTGACGTCCTGTGGTGTAGGGGGTCAGCCGTGACTGCCTCACATCACAAAGGTCCCGGGTTCGAATCCCGGCGAGGGCATTGATGTTTGTGTGCGTCAGAGAAACTCTCGTGGATTAGTCCCGCGACAAGGCAGAACGAGTACCACTAATGAGTCTCTAATGACCTCAGATGTCAATGAGACTGTAAAAAATAATATTTTCTGATCAAGAATATGATTAGGGTGTCTAGAATAAAACTACTTGATTTGAGTATGAACTTGTGGAAGGCTTATTGCAAGAATTTAATTTTTAATTGATAATCCAGGGGTGAAACATAAAAAATAAAATTATCGGACCTACATAAATATTTAAAAAATCAAAAAAGTATCATTTATTACTTTATGTTTCTTTAAGATTGATATTTGCATGATGTCTACTATATTAAATCTTCCTCGCCAATTACTCAGAATCGTTTGAGTAAATCAATTAGATTTAAATCATTTTTAATATTTTAAGGCAATTTTTAGTACTTTTATACAATTACACTGACATTATTTTACGTCTTCCAAATATTACATATCGTCATCACCGTATCATTCATTACAACTTGTATTTGGTATTGCTTAGTGAACTTTTATTTTAATTACTCTATCGCACCAAGAATAGTGACTATAATTAACTACTACGGTGTCTCACATCGTTCTCAACAGATCGTCGTTACGATTCTACGACTATTTAAATTATTTGGTAGTGATTTATCAGTCTCATATCCGTAGAATGAAAATTAATTTTTCAAAATATCATGTTTCGTTATCGCTCCAGATTTTTTGACGTCATAGGGTCCTTTAAATTAGTTTTATTTCCAGGTATTATTAAATGGTGAGACATTTTTATTCACTAAAGCGATACAATACTGAATTCAGTGTAATTATGTATTCCTAACCAAAGTATATTTGGTATTTCTCTTTCACTTCTACTGTTCCTTCACAGGTATTCTGAGAATTATTTTTGGTATTAATAGTTTGAAAATTAATTGTTTGCTTTTAAAAAATATTAAAATTATAATTTATTGTATTTACAAATCTATCGATCTATCTATATATATAAAAATGAATTGCTGTTCGTTAGTCTCACTAAAACTCGAGAACGGCTGAACGGATTTATCGTATCTTAGTCTTGAAATGTTCGTGGAGGTCTAGGGAAGGTTTAAAAAGCGAGAAAAAATCGAATAATTTCCGGGAAAACCCTAAAAACAGCCCTTTTCTATTTACCATACAAACGTTTTCTAAATAAAATACAAATCTACACCAGTCGAGCAATTTTTACCAAATTTCGTACACGTGTTCTTTGCGACCAGGAAACAAACACTGTCGGGGTGAGACGCGTCTTCCACCCCCAGAAGCGGGGGTGGAAATATTTAAACATACTGAAACAGCCGATATTTGAGTCGGATAAATATTTTTAGGGGTCAAAGATATTGATAGTGTTTCTACCAATGTTATCTGAATACAATTTTCATCCCTTACGCCATGTGAAAAGGACACCCTTCGGGTTTGGGGTGGAGATGCTTTACAGTAAAATAACGCGAATACAACCGAGATTGGAGTCAAATCAAAGGTTATGGAAGTCACTGTGTTTAGTTACGACATTCAAATTGGCATTTACCCCTCAGATGCAGGGGTAGCGGGGTGCAAATTTTGGAACATGTAAACACGGCAGATATTTGCGTTGAAGAAATATTTTTCAGAGTTAATTATAATGATTAGGGTTCGAGTAGCGTTACATAAAAATTGCGCAAAAGCAGCCGAAATTGGAGTCATATCGGGGGTTATAGATAAATGACATCTCGGGAAACGCCAGGGCACCCAGCTAGTTTATAATAAAAATATAAGTGGAATTCTTTCTGCTTGTAACGATGAATATTGCAGATTGTCCAAAAAATTATAACTAAGTTTTTGAAACCCCAAGGATTAGCTTTTCATTTTAATTGTTGAATGACTAAAAATACTGGGGTAAAAGACAAAATTTGAGAAATTTACTATTTTTGTGTGGTATGGCTGCCGCCTGTTTTTTTTCATTAAGGGATTAAAACCTGTTGTGAATTAATGTTATTCCTAAAGATAATTTTACGTGTCGGACAATACACTTTATTAAATATGGTTGAATATATGAGGTAACAAGTAACTGCTACACGAGCTTTTCTCGACCCCTCATGCGAGTGAACGCGTACAGAGATATTGTGGTGAAATTAGCAAACGCGGCCTACGTGTGCTTAAAAAGGAAGAGAAACACGTGTTGCGTTACGCAAAACACAAAGTTAACAGGAAGAGGCGTGCTCTACGTCAAAAATAAATTTGTAATGTTTAAAAATAATGTCGTCATTACTGTAGATCTTTTTTTTTTGCGGGAGGCGTAGTGGTATGGGGAGGGGTAGGGGGGGGGCGACAGTTCATTAACTTGGACGAGCTGCGAGTTCATTAAGGGACAAAGCGGAGCCAACACACGCCTAATTCAGTATTTACAGCCTGCCTCGTTGGTTGGTGGGTTTGGCACAAGGCCTTCGGGTTCCGCGGGGGTTCACTCAAGCAACAGGGTCGATGGATTGCTAACTCTAGGCGAACGCAATTATCGAAATACCAGGTCTGCGTCTCTCTAGAGGAGAGGATGAGGGATTTGAAGACAAAAGGATGTCCTAATGAGCGTGGCCTGTCGCCGGTAGCACATCACATCTTGCGCCAATATTTTATTCCTCTGCGTCGTAGTCGAGGCACCGCAAGTTCTTTTACCCAGCAGTATATATCAATCCGACTAGTGAGATGACCAAAAACCTGTAAACATTTTTAAGTGACTTTCAATAAATCTAAAAACATGTGCCCTTTATTATATAAAAATAAGAGTTGACTGAATATTTTCGAATCATTGAACCTCGCCGTCACCCACGCGCTTTGGCCACCTTCCTCCATTTTTAAAAACCTGGCGAAATAAAATCACCGCAAAGGTCCACCTCCAGAGTATTATTTTGTGCGTATGTGTGTGTGTGAGAGAGAGAGAGAGATCGTGTTTAATTATCACGATCTACCCACGTACGTGCGTTCGGGAAGTTTTAATCAGTGAGCGCATGTGTTGACAGACTCTGAACTTTTTACAAACAGAAAAAAAAACCTGTATTCCGAGTACGCTCAGGGAACCAATATCAATTCCACTAAATCCTCCTCTGTCAAAACTACGATAGAAAACTAACAGAAAGAGGAGCTGCTTGATACATGGGTACATATAAAAAGGACGCATTCAATTGCGGTTTAGGCCGTCGTGGACGAGTTTAATCAAAGGGGAATTGCCTGGATAAAAAAATTCCTAACCTTCAATATTTGAAGAGAATATAAAATTAACAGTTTATATAAATTTATATTAATTCAATCTCCATCACTTCGATACAACATTGGTATTTCAGCGTCAATAAACTTCCATCGAACCCCGATACAGAACATTGATTAATAAAATTTAAAAAATTGTCTATTAAACGGAGGGAAGAATTTTAAGAATTGAATTTTTTTTGATACGTCTGATTGAAAATAATTAATAAAAAAGAGAACTGTAACATTCCAGCAGTTGGAAATGGGAAGTCCAGATAGATCGTTCAGCAACCGAGCTATACCTCCGTTAGCTCACCTGGCTACCGATCTAGAGGATAAAGGAAGAATTAAGAACAGGAAATAGGAAAGTCGGTAACGTGAGGGTTCGGGTTCAACTAATTGAACCTAGGCGTAGTGGTTGGTGTTTCGCTGCACTTCAGTCAAATAAGAGTTGATGAAGAATAAAGAGATTTAATAGTCAGAAATAAAATAAAGGAAGACAAACTGGCGGATAGCACCAGGAGCCACCGACCCGTCTGGAGGTTGGATCACGACTGCCGTTCCCAAGAAGCTCTGAACAATTCAAAGACTCCTTTCCCCCTCCCTGATGATTTTAAGTCTCCAATGAGAGCTCTTACAGAAAGGAAGATTTCTGCTGCCGTGTGCATTGCTGCACACGGCACCTAAAGTGCTGACTTCAATAGACTCAGCGTTCTTACAGCTGCGCCCACTTAGGTCCGCTGTGCGGAAGAGACGTTATGATAAGATGGCACGTGTAGACTATTATATTACAGAGCCAATACAGACAATTGATTGGAAAAATGCTAAGATAGCTAGACATTGAGACCAGGTACAATTCCAGAGATGCTTCACATTAAATCAAACATCACAGCTATTAATGTACAAAGACACGTTGAAACTCAATAATTGCTATCATCCCTTATTATTACGCTAAACCTTCTGTTTTCCCATTGTCGTCGCTCCCTTATTGTTACGCCAACCCTTCGGGCTCTCCCATTGTCCTTACGTTTTCGTCGCTTTTAAGTGTTGTCAACTGACCAGTGCACTTGTGTCGCTCTAGGCTCTTATTAGCACCTGACGAAAGGCACAAGGATCCCAGAAACGTTGTGTGGTATTTATATTACCCTTTTTTTGTATGTATTGGCCATCTTTTTTATGAATTAATTTTAAGAATTATTAAAGGGTCCACGATAATTTACTCCATAACTTGCTGGTCGTTATGTGGTACTGGAAAATGTATAAACTTAGAAACTGGGGCGCCCTTTGTTTCCATTCTTCGGGTTTCAGCATACGAGACGACGAGAAATCGTAATCAATACGATTAAATATTTATCTGAAATGTAACTATATTTATATCAATAAAATAGTTTTTTTTAATATATATATAATTGCCTAACTTATTCATTAGTTGAATAGAAATTTTTGACGTTCCGTTGTAATAAATATTTTGAATTAGTTTGTCGTAAACTTTCAGTTATTTTTTAAAAAAATCATATAGTTACTTCCCCTATTAAAGTAGACATTTTCCTTCCATATGGTATTAAATTACTTATTCAAGTATTGGACGTCTCGGAATACATTTTACGACACAAAGCATAACTGCTTATATATTTATAACGGTCAACAAATATATATTACTAATAATAATAATTACCACATTCTGTTATCAGGAAAGGTGGAAGGGCGAAAAGTGTTTTTATTCCAGGTTAAAGAGTACTCTGACAGACTAAAAGCACGGTAAAACAATTCCAGGACCCAAAATTATGATTGAATCTGTGTATTCGGTTTCCAGGTAATGGAGTGTTTACACAACAAGTGATCGCGTTTAATAATGATAATTCAAAATATTTTACGGTGGGGAAGCGATTGACGTAAAGTAAATAATGCAGCAAAACAGTGAAAAAATACATTTTGTAATTTAAAAAAATGTGCTTAGTTGTAATAATTATATATATATATATATTGTAATAATTAATATAATAAGAATGTGGCGTTTCTAAATGAAAGAACTTAAGTGAAAACTATTAAACAAGATTTATTAACAATTTTAAAACAAGTATAAAATACACAAAATATTTGGGATCTCAGGGTCTTGAATTGGGTTTGATAAATGGCAGAATTTATATAATCAAAATTACATTTACTTTTTATGGAAATCAATGCGTCTGAACATAGACGAAATTTGTTGCGGAAGAAATAATACTAAAGATTGAATTTAAACAATTTTAATTTTATCAAGAATTAAGGATCTCATTTTATCGATAATTAAATAATTCTAGAACGATCTGACTTTTATCTTTTAAACACGGTTTACAAATGATTTTAAAATTTTTCTCTACTTACGGCTGCCCAGGTCTCATTTTTAGTTTTTCGTGCACAATTTTGGGGACATCACTGACTAAGTACTCACAGACTCTAAATGTTCACAGGCTCTAATTGGTGTAGTTTGTTAGTTGGTTTAACACAAATTGGTTGGTTCTCGATGCTTTACTGCAACCTGGATTTGTGGATCTCGTGACTTTAGTTGACAATGGACTTAATTGGTTTGTAAAATATTGCTTTACTTTTTAATATTTGAAAGCATGTTTGTGACTGGACCACATTCTTTCGTTCTGACTGCCGACTGTAAAACTTTTCGTCTGGTCTATTCGCTGTCTGCTGCCCGACTGTACTTTTCCTGACTTGGAATTTTGGTCTTTTCTCCTTGCTGCTTATTGCCCGACTGCCTATTTCCTGACTGTTCGTTCATCTCGCAAGTTTTGAGCGCGTAGAATCTTCTCGACTCATCAACAATGTTTTCTTTGCCTTGCCGGTTTGTTGCGGCGTCCGATCTATATCCACTAATGATGAGTCCTCTACAATTCAACTTTTCAATTAGAACAATGTCTTAATTACCAATTACTACAATATATATATATATATATAACCCAGTGTAAATTTCAGTTCAATTAGATATGAATTAAATTAAAGCTATTTATTTTTAAATAAATATAAAATAATGAGTTTTATCTATGAAACACAGGACTATATTAATTAAAACATGAACGTGGGAAAGTCCAATAAAATACACTTTAAATGAATTCCTCGTCAAATATCTTCCAAATTTATGACAATTTTTTAACCTATTGATATTTATCTTACTATACTAACACAATAAATAAATGCAATGGCCAAATAGTTAGAAAAGAATTATTAATTACCTATTTAATGAGAACAATACATCAGCACGTCTCTTCCCTAATTTAGGAAATCTTCAGTTGTACAATAAAAAGAATATGAACCCTGTGTTAATATTATAATATAAATTTACTTCACAAATTATAACTATTTTTATATTTCATTTCTAAGAAACCATTTTTTAAGTTATGTTTTTTTTTCGAATTTTAGTAGTAGAATTTTTTTTGTCTTCTTTAGGGATTTTATTATAGAAATATTCAAGAGCTCTGAAGGGTTTAAATTATGGTCATATTATATTTTTACTGTTCTTCCAATGAAGTCTTAATTAGTGATATACTCATCTAATTAAATTTGGAATTAATAAACCTTTACCGACTGTTTGGTCATATTTATTTATCACTTTTTAACGATTGCTTTCTACAGTTTCAAACTCAAACATTCCCAGTAGGGTGGACTTTAAAACAGAATCCGTATGTGCTGCCTCCTTGTAATGTATTTTATTTTTCGTACTCAGGTGAAATTTTCCGAGGCATCCTTTAACAAATAGGCTTATCTCCTTTTTTCTTTCTTTTTACGGACAACTCTTTTGATGTTAATTCTGTATAATCCTTTAATGTGACGTAAATGAGATTCATTCCCCCCCCCCCACTTTCTTTTTCTTCTCAGTAAAAGTTAAGTGGCCGCTGGATATCGCTTTAATTTACCGGCTGGCGGTGAAACATCAAAGAATTTTGTGTGTTAAGACAAATATTTTTAGCTTTCAATTTTTAGCGACACGTTTATAATGAAAGATAAATCGTCTCTCAAAGAAACAGTAAGTGATTTAAGATATCAGTAAGTAAAATAAATACGTTTCAAGAGCAATTTAATTTTAGAGTAGTAAATAAGAGATTAATAAACGTAGGGCAGTAGCCTACGTAGCCTATTAAATAATTAATCGTAAATTTTAAAAATCAAAACTAAAAGATTTATACAATTTTTTTCAGAAGTTATGTTTCATTAACCGGAATGTCAGAAACAATTTAATTAAATAAAAGTAGAAAAACGTTTCGCTCGTTTTTTTTGAACACCCTTAAATGCACCAATGTAAAATAACAATTTTGGTATAGATGAATTTTGCAAGTATCAATATAATTTATTTATCTTTCTTTCTCTCTCTCTCTCTCTCTCTCTCTCTCTCTCTCTCTCTCTCTCTCTATATATATATATATATATATATATATATATATATTTAGGGCAAAAGGCTACATGAGGGTGATCCACATTGGGCAACTCCCCTTTAATAGCATAGGAAGGGATTGAAAGGGGGGATGCGGAAGGGTAGAGGAAGGTAGCCAAGTGTTACTAGGGCCCTCGGGCTATATTTTAAGGATCCTACCCGGCATTCGCCTAAATAAATGTGGGACAAGTACCCAATGCCCGACCTACCGGCTGTAGGTTTTCCTAGGGTTTTCCCTGCATTTCTTTAAGCGAATGCCGGGTAGGATCCTTAAAATATAGCCCGTGGGCCCTAGTTAACCCTTGGCTACCTTCCTCCACATTTCCACATCTCCCCTTTCAAATCCCTTCCTAGTCTGCGAAGGCTATTCTCTCGCAAGCAGATCCTTTTCCTCTCCGTTTTTTAACTAAGGTTCCCATAAGCTGAGGCACACAAGGAAGCCTGCGAGAGGATTTTCTCGCAGGTGAACCTTCCCAGAGAGCTCTGGCGGGGGCTACCTTTGGGGATGCTTCACATCTCTCTGGTTTTTTTTTTAACTAAGGTTCCCACATGCCGAGGCACCTCGGTCTGTTTTGAGGTGTGTATGTTCCAGGGTCGCAGACCTTGGGCATACGGCAAGAGTTGTCCGCTATTCCTATTGGAATAGTCGGTCAGCTGCCTCCTAAACTGGCCAAGGCATGGCGAGGGGTAAGCTGCGACCCCACATCAAACTCCTCTCCCGCTATCGGAAGGGCGTGGGACAAGTACCCAATGCCCCACCTACCTGATGTAGGTTTTTCTAGGGTTTGTCCTGCATTTCTTTTAGGCCAATGCCAGGTAGGATCCTTTAACCATAGCCCGGGGGCCCTAGTTACCCTTGTCTACCATCCTCCAACCTTCCGCAACCCCCCTTTCAAATCCCTTTCCTATGCTATAAGAGGGGAGTTGCCACTATGTGGATTACCCTATACATAGCCTGTCTACACCTCCCCCCCCCAAAAAAAGACAAATTTCTAAAGAGTATGTGCTTTCATGCACAATACTTCTTTAGTTACTCCAAAAAAATTAAAATTATGTATGTGTAATTTATACAAAGGAGATTATTTATTTTGAATTATATTGACGTAGTGTGAGAAATACTCAATTTATTTTGTTCATTTACGGGGACATTCTAAATTTATGAAGAGCCATAGCGGGCATGCGTACGTGTAAGCAAAGTGAAGAATTTCCCAAAGCACAGGAGTATTAAAGGAAAAAATTCTAATTTAAATATAATAAATTATTTAAACACGAGTTACTTTTTTATTAATTATTTTGTTATTTTATTTTACCTAAAATTTTTTTTGAGAAATTTTTATACTCGCGTCCTGACTGAATAGGCCATTGTACGGATCTGAGATAGTGAACGAAAGCATCCCTTTAAGAGGATTAAGGATAGTCAAGTAGGCGCCCTCTAGATGTAAACACGTAGCAAAACTAATCTCAGGTCCCAAGATTTTAGCATGTACGCGAAGTATTCCCCAAGAATATTGACACCTTGAAGAACGTGACCTCCCAAGGACGTGTAATCAGTTCTGTAACCCCGTAAGGGGGAGTTTCTGACGAGAATATTGTGATTTAAATGTACACGGATTTGATTCTCTTTGCCTTGATTTCAAGATCTGGTAGGAAAAACATTTGATCACAGAGATGTTGCGTTGATCACAGAGATGTTGCGTTGATCTACAGAGGAGGGGAAAAGCCAATCGTTCGGTGGTGGAGTCAGGGAGTAGTGGAGTCGTTGAGAGATACAGCAGTCGTGGAATAGTATATAAAAGATCAAAGTCGCTGTTATAGAGCATCAGTAGGCAATATTAAGAAATATTTATGGCCACAGTATTTTGAGCTCGAAAATTCCTGAGGAAAGTTCTTTATGGTTTTTAGATAGTTGGAATCGGAATATTGACAATTTATAATTAGAGGAGAAAGTATATTTTTTTATTAAAAATACAAATAATTATTTCTTTATAGAAATTGTAAGAATTAAATTAGTAATTTTATAATAGCTTGTAGCTTGCGGTGCAGTGATAAAGTACATATATATATATATATATATATATAAAACTGTAAAACCATTACAATAGTATGTATTAATACTTTCAGTCTGTCAGTGTCTGTCTAGCCAGAGAAAGAAGCCTGCGATTGCATTCTCTCGTAGGTGAACCTTCTCAGAGAACTCTGGAGGAGCCTACCTTTGGGGATGCCTTCACGTAGTCAATTGGGAAGCTGTCTGCGAGGGCTATTCTCTCGCAGGCATTACCTGCGAGTGATGTTCTCCGAAGCCAGAACCTTGTAGAAGAGACGGGAAGGGGCTACCTTTGGGGTTGCCTTTTCCTCTCTCCGTTTTTGAACTAAGGTTCCCACAAGCCGAGGCACCTCGGCCTGTTTTGATAGGTGTATGTTCCAGGGTCACAGACCTTGGGCATACGGTAAGAGTTGTTCTCTGTTCCCATTGGAACAGTCGGCCAGCTGCCTCCTAAACTGGTCGAGGTTCGGAGAAGGGAAAGCTGCGACCCCACAGCAAACCGCTCTCCCGGTATCGGAAGGGAGTGGGACAAGTACCCAATTCCCGACCTACCTGACGCAGGCTTTTCTAGGGTTTACCCTGCATCACTTTTAGGCGAATTGCCGGGTAGGATCCTTAAACCATAGCCCGGGGCTCTAGTTAACCATTGGCTACCTTCCTCTACCTTTCCGCATCCCCCCCTTTCACTCCATTTCCTATGTTATAAGAGGGGAGTTGTCACTATGTAGATTACCCTGTAGATAGCCTGTCTACACCTACAAAAAAAATGTCTGTACAAATTTGTCTCTCCTCAATGGTGACAATTTCCCTAGGTTTATCGTCGACAACATGTGGACAGACGCATTCGATTTGGGGATTTTAAAACACTTCGGAACTTTGTAGACTCCTCTCCTCTTTTTTTTAATAATTACGCTGGGGCGAGTCACAGAAGGCTATTTTTACTTGCAAATAGCTTTTCTGCAAGCACCTCCCCCAAATTGCTTTGCTGCTGCTGCTGCTGCTGCGTGGATATTTTATAACCCTCGAAACTCTCGGGGCAGATGACTAATTTCTGTCTGCTGGAGTTTTGCTCGGAAACCTGCAGTCCACTAGTTGGGGTAAACTAATTTCAGAAACAAAGCGAATGAGAGGTGGTTGTTGTAGACGGGTTGCACTTCCGATAGGACTCGCTACGCTTTTCCTCAATGGCGGCGTGGACGCGAGCTATATTACGCGGTTGTAGTGCAGTGTATCGACACTACAGTGTCATAATTCTATTTTATTCAGGAAATATGAGATTAATATCCCTTGCGTAAAATTAGCCATCAAGTTGATCTGACCGTTGGTGGATGAATATTTTAGTAAATAACCTTGCAACAGTGTACGAAATAAATTATTTTACAAGGAAACTTTCATCAATATCTTCCTTAATCTTATAAATAAAAAAGAGTGTATGTATGTTTGTATGTTTGTTTGTATATTTGTATGTTCGTTATAGAAATCTACACCGGTAGACCAAATTTCACCAAATTTCGTACACGTGTTCTTTACGACCAGGAAACAAACACTGTCGGGGTGAGACATGTCTACCACCCCCAGAAGCGGGGTTGCACGGGGGTTGAAATATTTAAACATGCTAAAACAGCCGATATTTTAGTCGGATAATAATTTTTAGGGGTCCAAGATATTTATGGTGTTTCTACCGATGTTTTCTGAATATAATTTTCATCCCCTACACCCTGGGAAAAGGGCACCCTTAGGGTTTGGGGTGGAGAATACAAATCTATACCGGTGGATCAAATTTCACCAAATTTCGTACACGTGTTCTTTGCGACCAGGAAAACAACACTGTTGGGGTGAGACGCACCTACCACCCCCTGAAGCGGGGGTGGACGGGGGTGGAAATATTTGAACATGCTAAAACAGTCGATATTTCAGTCGGATAAATATTTTTAGGGGTAAAAGATATTTATAGTCTTTCCACTGATGATATCTGAATATAATTTTCAACCTCTACAGCCTGGGGAAAGAGCACCCCTAGCGTTTGGGGTGGAGAATACAAATCTTTACCGCTGGAGCAAATTTCACCAAATTTCGTACACGGGTTCTTTGCGACCAGGAAAACAACACTGTTGGGGTGAGACGCGTCTACCAACCCCAGAAGCGGGGGTGGACGGGGGTTGAAATA
The DNA here is from genome assembly GCA_037074705.1 of Zhengitettix transpicula. Lineage (NCBI taxonomy): Eukaryota > Metazoa > Arthropoda > Insecta > Orthoptera > Tetrigidae > Zhengitettix > Zhengitettix transpicula. Next base: position 20,833,490 of record CM073592.1, on the reverse strand, counting down.
CTTAAACATGCTGAAACTGCAGGTATTAGATTTGGATAAATATTTTCAGGGTCAAAGATATTGATTGTGTTTCTACCGATGTTATCTGAATATAATATTCATCTCCTACGCCCTGGGAAAAGGGCACCCTTAGGGTTTGGGGTGGAGTTGCTTTACAGAAAAATAACGCGAATACAACCGAGTTTGGAGTCAAATCGAAGGTTATGGATGTCAGTGAGTTTACTTCGGATAAATATTTTTAATTGCCCATTTAACCCGAAAGGGTGGGGGTTGGAAGGGGAGATAAACAGTCAGTTCTTGCGCGTTCTTGGAGGAGAATTACGTGAATACTATTTCAACGGATGTTGTTGAAAATATAAATCCCTTTAGACATTAGTGGTGAGCTTGCTTAGGGCTGGGGGTGAGAATTGTCTATTATTCTAAAACTTCCAAATTGTTATGTGTTGATGGGTAAACTAGATTTATAGTGTTTCTACCGATGTGGTATGAGTAAAAATTCAACCCTTTCCACCACGGGAAAGTAGCAAATTTAGGGGTGGTGTTGTTCATACTATTTTAACCGATGTTGTTTCCATTAATAACGACGTTTAATTTTATAAATAAAAATCAGTGTATGTATGTATGTATGTTTGTTTGTTTGTATGTTTGTATGTTTGTATATTTGTATGTTTGTATATTTGTATATTTGTATATTTGTATGTTCGTTATACAAATCTACACCGCTGGAGAAAATTTCACCAAATTTCGTACACGTGTTCTTTGCGACCAGGAAACAAACACTGTCGGGGTGAGACCGAGTCTACCATCCCCCCAGGGAGCGGGGGTGAACAGGGGTGGAAATATTTAAACCTGCTAAAACAGTCGATATTTCAGTCGGACAAATATTTTTAGGGGTCACAGATATTGATAGTGTTTCTACCGACTGTTGGGGTGAGACGCGTCTACCACCCCCAGAAGCGGGTCGGGATTATCAGTAGAGCACTTTTAGGTGTTGGGTGGAGGAACGCTGCAATAAAATAACGCGAATACAACCAAGATTGGAGTCAAATCCAAGGTTATGGATGTCGTCCAGTTCAATTATAGCATCAAATTGGCCATTTAGCCCCAATGGGCGGGAGTGGATGGGATGGAAATTTTCTAACATGTTAAATCATCGATATTAGCGTGGAATAAATAAATGCCGGGACCATTGACGTTGATAGTATTTCTACCGATGTTGTTTGTAGGCATGATAGGGGTGGGGCTGGAGGGGATTTCCTTGAAAATAACGGGAAAACAACCGAGATTCGAGTCAAATCGAAGGTAATGGATGTCGCTGAATTTATTTATGACAATCTGGACAACGCGCGGGTATCGGCTGGGTTGGGATGAGTTGACCGGCTTTTTTTTCGTCAATTAAATATATTTCGGGATGAATTAGATTAATAAAATTTCTTTACATGTTCTCTGCGTGTAATTTCAACCCCTTTCGGACTTGGAAGGGTGCACCCTTAAGGGTTGGCGTGGATGTAGTATTAGATAAAAATAAACCAGAAACTATCAGGATTGTCACTGAGTTTAATTATGACATTAAACTTGACCGTTTAAGTCCCCGAAGCGGGAGTGGTCGGGGGTGAAAAATTTCAAACATGTTAAACGGTCGATATTTGCGATAATTATTTCCTGGGGTTTATTACTTCGATAGTATTTATACCGATGTTGTTTGTGTATAATTTAACCCCTGTGAGGGGAGCAAGCTTAGGGGTGGGGTGGAGATACGTTAAATAAAATCCCGCAAAAACAACCGAGAATCGAATCAATTCCGAGACTATGAATGTCGCTGAATCTAATTGTGACAACCTGGGTAACGCGGCGGGTTTGGGAGGTGTTGGGCGGGGAATAAACTTTCAGACAATGTAATCGGCCGATTTTTGCGTGGAATACATCGTTTTTCATTATCGCATATTTGTGGGGGTGGTCATCTTCTAACATGTAAAATCGGCCGATATATTTAGTCAATGACTTCAGCCCCCTTCGGCATGGGAGGTGAGCACATTTAGGGATAGAGTTCGAGGAACTTTACATAAAAATAGCGCAAAAGTAACCAAAATTGGATTCTTATGGATGGTTATAGATAAATGACATCTCGGGCAACGCCGGGCACCCAGCTAGTGTTTAATAAAAGGTTCTCTTGCGTACTTAACGACCTTTAAGACGCTACATGGTTGTTCAGTACTAAGTACCTCGTTTAATTAATAATATTAACTTCGTGCTGATAACACGACGTACAGTTAACACATTCGTAAAATTGACAAAAGAAACGGTTTGGGACAGACATCAATGAATCCGTGAAATACAATCTGTGAAAGATAATTTCGGAGATGAACCAGGTGGAAGAACGAAAGAAATAAAACGTGTGAGAAGATCAGGAATAGAATATCTCTGAACAAGTGGAGAGGAGCCACAGAAAGTAGTGGAGGGTCCAGAAAGGATCCTGAAATATTGGTCATATACTAGGTCAATAAAAGTTCGGCGTCGAGGAAAACCGCCGGAATACAGTTTTGATGAAATATTCGCTTAATGGTGTGGGGCTTGGAGTTGGTCAACTCAAAGACACTGTGTTTTTTTAATAGCCAAAAATAGTTGAAAAATATGTAATATAATAGTCTACACGTGCCCTCTTATCATAACGTCTCTTCAGCATAGCGGACCTAAGAGGGCGCAGCTGCAAGAACGCTGATGCAGTTAAAGACATCACTTTAGATATAGTGAGTAACGCACCACAACAACATAAATCTTCACCCCTTCCGCCTAGGCAGCTGTGAAAACGCTGCGTCAAATGAAGTCAACACTTTAGGGGCCATATGCAGCAATGCACACGGCAGCAGAAATCTTCCTTTCTGTAAGAGTTCTCATTGGAGACTTAAAATCATCAGGGAGGGGGAAAGGAGTCTTCGAATTGTTCAGAGCTTCTTGGGAACGGCAGTCGTGATCCAACCTCCAGACGGGTCGGTGGCTCCTGGTGCTATCCGCCAGTTTGTCTTACTTTATTTTATTTCTAACTATTAAATCTCTTTATTCTTCATCAGCTCTTATTTGACTGAAGTGCAGCGAAACACCAACCACTACGCCTAGGTTCAATTAGTTGAACCCGAACCCTCACGTTACCGACTTTCCTATTTCCTGTTCTTAATTCTTCCTTTATCCTCTAGATCGGTAGCCAGGTGAGCTAACGGAGGTATAGCTCGGTTGGTGAACGATCTATCTGGACTTCCCATTTCCAACTGCTGGAATGTTACATGTTCACAGCGGTGGAGTGTTACATGATGGCAGTTTGGGATGTTACACTAGGTCAATAAACGTTTGGCGTCGAGGAAAACCGCCGGAATACAGTTTTGATGAAATATATGCTTAATGGTGTGGGGCGCTGAAAATGGTTAACTCAAAGACACTGTTTTTTTTAATAGCCAAAAATAGTTAAAATATATTTATCGCACTTTGTGTCACAATTGTAATGAAACATAAAACATTGTCCGAAGATCAAATTAATAAAATTTTTAATAGGAACTTAAATTATAAGGTAATAAATAATCTTTTATACCTGTCATACTCACTTAACTTGTGTATAAATTTTAAATTGGGTCTATAAAGATTATTTCCAAATTATGCAGTTTTTCGACCAATATCAGACAATATTTTATTTATTTATTTATTCTGCGACCGCATTCGTGTGTAGTTTGTGAATAAGTGCCTCGGAAAAACTTCTAATTTGTGATTTTCACAATAGGATGTGAAATTATGTTTTAACATTTAGCATATTTAGCAGGAACGACCTGATGAAGGTACAAACACGTACCGAAACGTTGTCATTAATAAATAAAATATTTTCTGATATTGGTCGAACAACTGCATTAATGTTAAAAAAAAACAGACGAAAAAATACAATATTTTCATTTAATACCTTTCTTATTTATTATTATTACAATAGAATGTGATGGAATTTTTTTTATGTCCGTACTTAAACTTTAAAAAATTAAGCTATAAAACATAGTAGCCGTCATTGTCTTAACAGACGATTAGGAGCAGCTAACCTTGCCCATTTCTTTTCCTGAACGGCTACGCACTTTCTGATCTCTTCTGTATTTAGTCTTCCGCTAGGTTACAGGAACTGTACCTTAGCTTCTACTGACCTACTTTCACGGTCCTCCACCTTTTTTTTTTACTTTGGGCTCCAGCGATGCACACGCGGCGTCGGTTCACACGAGAGCCGTGTTACTGCATCGATCCGTCGGTTGCCATGGCGACAGCGCGATGCCATCACTCTGCCGTTTACTTCGTTTACAGCGTGGGGGTGTTTGAAACAATGACCAAATTGTATTTACGTGCTTGATCGTACCCTGTCTTCTGGGAGACTTATTTGCAACACACAAGCGAATGTTTTCGAGATCTTTTGAATAGGACAGTCCAACAATTATCGTGTACCGTTAATCGTCGGGGTGTTTAATTAAGTGTTATTTTATGGTCTTCAAGTGTTATCTGTATTATCGAGAATGTTATCATCGTACAAAAAAAAATCAGTCTTATTTGTTAGATTCTAAGCGAAAGACTGGTAGGGGATTCCAATGTGCTGTAACATGAGAAGAAAGAACATATCTACAGATACCTTTACCAGTAAATCATATCTCTCACAGCCAGTGTGGCCTTGGACAATGCAGCTAAAGCTGTAGCAAAGAGAGAAGGGTGCTACGAAGGGGCTACCTTTGGGTATGCCTTTTCCACTCCGTTTTTGAACTAAGGTTCCCACAAGCCGAGGCACCTCGGCCTGTTTTGAGAGGTGTATGTTCCGGGGTCACAGACCTTGGTAAGAGTTGTTCGCTATTCCCATTGGAATAGTCGGCCAGCTGCCTCCTAAACTGGTCTAGGCACGGAGAAGGGAATGCTGCGTCCCCACAGCAAACTCCTCTCCCGCTATCGGAAGGGCGTGGGACAAGTACCCAATGCCCGACCTACCCAATGCCCGACCTACCCGATGCAGGTTTTAAGGTTTTCCCTGCATTTCTTTAGGCGAATGCCGGGTAGGATCCTTAAAATATATCCCGGGGGCCCTAGTAACCCTTGGCTACCTTCCTCTACCCTTCCGCATCCCCCCTTTCAAATCCCTTCCTATGCTATTAAAGGGGAGTTGCCCAATGTGGATCACCCTCATGTAGCCTGTTGCCCTAAAAAAAAAGGGAAGGGTGCTGTGGTTTTAAGTTTATGTCCTCTTTAAGATAAAGTTGCAAGTCGATCCTCTCCTTTTTACGTCTGCGTCGGGACTTTCTAAACTACTAAGTGTTTTAAGATAGACGACCGATCGATCGTTGCCTTCAATACATAATTTGACCTCAGAGTTGCATTCCCTGTCTTATTTTATTAGCTGTCTTTGACAGTTTTTGACAACTCCAAAGATCAGTATATGAAATGAAAAGTAAAGGAAGATACAATCCAGTAAATCATTGGACGTAGTAGGTTGATGAAGCAACAGTGGGTAGATCATAGATCAATCAATATTGACTAGTAGAACTGAGTATGCAATTGATCAGACAACACTAAATTCAGATTTAAGCGATAAAATGAGTGATGAGAAATAAGATATTATTTTTGCAGCACCCGCATTGACCTGGCTCATACGATTTAATACCACCCATCAATATGTTTATAAAATTAAAAAAATTACGTCTGATTGAAAATAATGAACAAGAAAGGTAGTCCATTCAGACAAAAAGGTAATATAAATACCACACAACGTTTCTGTGATCCTTGTGCCTTTCGTCAGGTGCTAAAAATAGCCTAGAGAAACACAACTGCTCTGGTCAGTTGACAACACTGAAAAAACTGGTCCACTGACTGGTCTCTGACTAAAGGGACAAGGATCCCAGAAACGTTGTGTGGTAATTGTATTACCTTTTTGTCTGAATTGTCTTTCTTATTCAATATATGTTTATATTTTTTTAGGTTAATGGCTGCCTGTGCCTCCTTATCTACTCACTACCCACTCACTTTTTTTTAGGGCAACAGGCTACATGAGGGTGATCCACATTGGGCAACTCACCTTTAATAGCATAGGAAGGGATTTGAAAGGGGGGATGCGGAAGGGTAGAGGAAGGTAGCCAAGGGTTAACTAGGGCCCCGGGCTATATTTTAAGGATCCTACCTGGCATTCGCCTAAAGAAATGCAGGGAAACCCTAGAAAAACCTGCATCAGGTAGGTCGGGCATTGGGTACTTGTCCTACGCCCTTCCGATAGCGGGAGAGGAGTTTGCTGTGGGAACGCAGCATTCCCTTCTCCGTGCCTCGACCAGTTTAGGAGGCAGCTGGCCGACTATTCCAATGGGAATAGCGAACAACTCTTACCGAATGCCCAAGGTCTGTGACCCCGGAACATACACCGAGGTGCCTCGGCTTGTGGGAAGCTTAGTTCAAAAACGGAGAGGAAAAGGCATACCCAAAGGTAGCCCCTTCGTATCTCTCCTAAAAGATTCTCCCTGCGAGAGAAAATCCCTCGCAGGTTACCTGCGAGAGAACCCTCTCGCAGGATTTCTGCCTCAACTACTACCCACTCACTTTGTTAGGCTTTTTTTATATCAGTTCCTTTTACTGCGTATGGGTAATAAGTATTTCAGAGGAATACTCTTATTTTTTTGCCCTTCACTTAATTATTATTCGTAATTTATTACGCCTTGCTCGTCTTCTTTCATTTTCCTTTACCCCGAACTCCTATTTATTTTATTTTTTACAATTTAGCTTAAAGCTAAATACATATACATGCAATTATTTACCTATCACTTTTTTTCATCACTAACAATTTTTTTTAAAAAAACATTTAAACTAATTAGTCATTCATGAAATGAAATTTCGCTATGAGAACTAAAATAGTTTTCCTACGAGTCCGATTTTTTTAAGTTGTCAGACCTGGATCACAAGTTTCCAAAGAAATTAACTTTGTTGAACAGACAATCTACGACGGAAATTAATCCCGGTACTGTTTCATCTCTGAGCTTCACTTGAGTTTCGTTAAATTATCGTTGCTCACGTGTTGTGCAGATCCGATTCTCTTCTTCAGCTCTTTCCGCCGTCGTCGTCGTCGTCGCAGAATGAAGTTTGCTAATGAGAAACGGCGCTAAGCAAACAGAAGTTGGGTCATCTTTCCATTAACTCGAGAAGCCTGATGAGCTATGAGAGGGTTTTCCGAGGGATTTTCGACCCGCTGAGTCAACAGATGCGTAAGGGATAGCTTTAACCAAGGAGGGGTGCGAAGAATAATAGACTTACTCAGCAATACTCGCACGACAAACATTAAAACTGAACTCGTATTAAATAAAAAAATTGTTCCCAATTTTTTATTTGCGCATACACCAGAAATTAATTTCCAATATTACAAAAATGATTTAAGAATTTTGGAATCAGCGATTTTTTGCCGTTTAAGTTTTTTTTATGGCTCCATATTAAAAGGATTTTTATTTATTTTTTTCTATGAATTAGCAAATAGTTGTAATGATTCTGAAATATTTGGAATACTTATAAAATGAAAAATTTTCTGTTTAAATAATTTTAATAAATAATGGATCATATCAAATCCTCAGAAAATAAATCACTTTATTATTCTGGAAGCTTTCAACAAATTATTTAATATTCACCATGAAAAATTTTTGCAATCATTACCAAACGATAATAACAATTGATATGTGTACAGTCTAAAAGATTTATAAAACATTACTTATGGTATTAACATGTATTAAACTCAATACATAATTTCGTACAATTTGATTTTCGACTCCGTCACAGTTGCACTGCGTTTTCAGATCCGCTTTATTAGTATTTTATAAACAAATTTGTACCGTGGAGGGAGACTAAGATGTCGAGTGTCGACCCTAAGGTCGATAATAGAACTATAATTGCTATAGTGATCTTAACAATCGGTATAGTGTGTAATAGTATTCGGGTAAACAAAGTGAAATTAATTTAATCAGACAACTTATTATTACAACTTAGAATAATATAATTAAAAATAATATTTAATAACGCCGGTAAAGTATTATGCCTAATTTATTATCCATACATATTAATATTATCAGTTCAAGGGAGAACTCGGTTGCGATCGATCCGTGTAGTTAATTGTTCTCTCTTAGCACGTAATTAATTATTTCTGCATAATGAAGTCATATTTTCCATCTTTCACGTCTATTAATTTTTTAATTCAGGTTGTTGTTTACAGCTTCAGAAAATCTCAAGTTTCGTTTTAAAGCAATTTCGGTGGAATATGGTAAATCATCTGAAGACTGTCTATGGTTAACTATAATTACTAAACATTGCCAATACTGTTTCTAAATTGAGACGCAGGTTTATTGACATTTTAATTTAATTTCTGCGTCTCGTTTTAACATCTTCATATTTGAAATTTTATCGGACAATCTACACAGAATTTAAGGTCACACAGAGAGACAGAGTACTGCGTCTTCGTATGCGGAATAATTTTGGGAGGGAGCAGTCGGAGTAACACTTTGAAGATCCCCTCCATTTGTTTACCAAAGTGTCCTTTGGAAATGGACGCGGCGTCCGATCCGAAGCAGCACCTTCAGCGAATGGTAATCTTAGAGGCGCCGCGAGCAGTTCTTTCTTTATTACGGAACTACGATGAAGTAGACTAATCGGTTATTAATCATAAGAGAACGGATTGTCGAACGAGGATCGTGGCCTGCTGTTACATCGAGGGACCACGTAAGACGTTGTGGGACGCCGCCAGAGCCCAGAGTCAAACGTCAGGAAGACAAAAAGAGTAACCAAATTTCCAAATCGGCAATGGAATGATTGTCCTGCAGCACGGTCAACTATAAATATTTTAGGCTGGATTATAATCATTTTTAAACCTAATTTAAATTCAGACCAGTCTCCCTCACGATTCTACTGGATTATTGCCTCATTGTTGTACGATTATTACGGGGGCATCGGCCTCAGAATTAACAATGATTGGCAAGAGCGATTTCTTTTCATGGTCTGTCACGAACACTTCTTTTTTCAGTAAGGACAAAATAAAATTACTACCGCACTGGAAACAATACCCTTGTGCCTCCTGTGTACAACAAATTTAGTTCATTGTCCATCAGGTACACCCGGAACGACGCATATTCCACTTTGTGCTTTTAATTAGGGCGGGGTGGGAGGGGGGGGGTTCCGGACGCAGCTGGTCGCAGTTTTGTTTGCTTATCTGTCTGTCCACCCACCTGACAACAAGTTGCGACCAACAAAAGCGGTGTTTGTCCCATGGAGACGCGTTGCTGGTATTAAACGTCCAAAAACGAACAATGCGATAATTCAGACACACACGCAGTGCATGAAATGACGGACATGCCATCTCGTTCTCAGGTGAAGCATTATTCCAATTTAATCGGAATTCAGTTAGTGGAAGGCGTTAATAATCCGTGATTTCTTTTCACTGGGACTCTAAGACACATCGATGTATCATAACACGTACTGCCGATTATCTTTATGGTTTCAATCACCTGGACGGAGTTTCAATTGGAAAATATTATAATTAATATATGCAGTCAGAGAGAAAAATTATAGAAAGTCAGACTGCGGAATAATAATATCTCTAAATTGGATAAAAAGTTCTCGGTTTTCACACGGGTTTAATATATTGTAGTAATTGATAATTAAGGCATTGTTCTCATTGAGAAGTTGAATTGTAGAGGACTCATTATTGGTGGATATAGCGGACGCCGCAACAAACCGGCAATGCAAAGAAAGTATTGTTGATCGATCGAGAAGGTTCTACGCGCTCAAAATTTGCGAGACGAACGAACAGTCAGGCAATGAACGGCGAGGTATAAAGACCACAAAATTCTAATACACGTAAAGTTGAACAATTTAGTCAGTCAGCAGTGAAGACTGAAAGGTCTAATTTTAAGAACGAGAAAGTGTTCCAGTAACCAGTACGCTGTTATATCAAAAATGCAGAAACTGAACTAGTCTTCAGTCAACAGACAAAACCAATGAGGGGCATTTTCAACAAAAATCCACGAGATCTACAAATCCAGGTTGCAGTAAATCATCGAGAATCGACAAATTTATTTTAAACCAACTAACAAACTACGCTAATTAGAGTCTGTGAGCATTTAAAGTCTGTGAGTAATTAGAATCAGTGATATCCCCAAAATTGTGCACGAAAAGTTAAAATGAGACCTGGGCTGCCATAAGGAGAAAGAAAACTTTAAAATTATTGTAAACCACGTTTAAAAGATAAACGTCAGATCGTTCTTTAATTATCGATAAAATGAGATCTTTAATTATTCAGATCATTCTTTATTTATTGATAAAAATTGAAATTGTTTAAACTCAATCTTTTAGCATTATTTCTTCAGCAACAAATTTCGTCTATGTTCAGACGCATTGATTCCCATATAAAGTAAATGTAATTTTTGTGATTTTGTTTATATAAATTCTGCCATTATCAAACCCAGTTCAAGACCCTGAGATCCCAATTATTTTGTAATTTGAATACTTGTTTTAAAATGGTTAATAAATCTTGTTTAATAGTTTTCACGTAATAGTTCTTTTCATTTAAAAACACCACATAATTCACATCTTGAATTATTGTCCAAAAGATGCAAGCTATGTATGATAAATTATTACAATATTAAAACGCGACGTTTCGACGACTAAAAGCTCTGTCATCTCGTAGGAAAATATATATATATATATTAGACCCGTGTGAAAACAGAGAACTTTTTATCCAACAATTACACGGGGAAAGTCTTCAATCTTTGATATATCTAAATTATTCTTGCCATTGTCATTAAATCTCCAATTCGATTACGACTTCGACATTTTGATTCCTATTAAATTTACGCAAAAACTTTCGTCAGTACAGTTTTTTTTGAAGAGGTTGGATTTTCAAAATTTCAGACAATATTTTTCGTCTCAAAGATAGCGAGAACTTTTGGAATTTCCAAAAATTTATATTTATTTATACACAACGTGTCGACGACGTGATCTGCCATCTTCGTCTGGTGTGGAATTGTGTGATAAGTATTATGAAATTAATTCAAGAGACAGTAGAATAACGTACATTTTTAATTAAGTATAATTTTTTTTAGATATCTCTAGAAGCTAAATAATTCTAACATATTTAGCTCTTAATTTTTATTGTGAATAACTTATTGACCATTAGAGGTACCAAACATCCGAGTTCTTTCGTTTATCTTTTCACAGTTTTTTATTGTAAATGCAATATATTAAATGTAATTATCATTAATAATTTATCTAAGTTAATTTGGCATAAATAATTATATTTTGTGACCATCTTGAATTCTAATGCAGCAAGCATTATATTTAAAACATCCAGTCTCAGACTGTCCTAAATCACTCTTATAAAAAATTGATTAAGAAGTTCCTTATGGAGCTGAATGATATACTTAAACTTTTTCATGAATTTAAAAGGCAATATAAATATTCAGAATATATTAATTTATTTTTTGAAAGTGAAAGGGTACATGTAAGTGTGATGCAGGGAATGGCAACTTCCACTTAAATAGCATAGGAAAGGGACTGTTGACGGGAGTCCAGGTACAATGTAGACTATATAGTTAGATGAATTTCAATTCAGCAGATAGAAATATTTCGGTAAATATTTCAATTATTGGCTACGGATGACTGTATTGCCTTGTAAATGTGTATTAAACGATTTACTGACTAACGTGAAGTATTCTCGATTTTTAACCGATTCGTTTAACCGCCATTTTTCACAATTGCTGTTGCCAGAACATCGTACATTCTGTAATAACTCTCGTCGGTGAATTCTTTCGGCAGCTTTATTTTGTAGTCGGGGGGGGGGGGGAGTGTTTGTCGTTGTTGCGGTAGCTGTAGTCGGCCGCGATGATCGATGTTTATCCGTGTATTTCATTTCAGACGCAGGGTGCGACTACTTGCTGTCACAACGCCACCCCCCCAAACCGCCCAGCGCTGCCACCCTCGTGATTAATCGTAGTAAGAGCAATAGTGGAAGCTCTCGCCGCCTACAAGGCACACACCAAAGGAGCCCCTCACTCAGCCTCAGGAATCGGTGACTTGTGTGTGTCTCGGTATTCAACCTAATGCAGTCGTTCTCAGACTCAACTCTGCTCTTTTTACGCCATTGTCCGACCTATATTTTAAACTCGAATATATTTAAAACTCTGTTTGGAAATAAATGTAAGTAATTTTGTTACTATAAACGTAGTTACTCGGCCTTCATTATAAATCGTAAAAATATTCGTAAAGTGACTAGTAAAAATAAGTAACAGAATCTTTGTGGATCGGCAGAAAAGAAAAGAATAATTAAGTGAAATTAAAATTAAATATATACATGGTGGAGATTTGATTTTCAAAAAAATAAACATTGTATGGGGTGAAATTCATGTGTGTTATTTATAAGGAATTAATTATATATAAAACAAATTGTAGTACGACGGAGTACGTCCTTTATAAAAGAAGATGCGAAAATGCTTAAATCGTAATTCATCCAGACATTTAAAAATAATGGATTGGTTTAATAAAGGCTGTACCGAACGTTGGAATCCCAGAGTCGGGGAATTTCTCGACAATGTGGTCAAAAACAACTTTACCGTCTATAGTAGGGGATGACGTTTTTTCCGAGCGGGAGAACGATGTATAAAATGCGAGAAAAAAAATGGCCTTCTTGACAATCTAACAGTGTTTTTCTGACGCAGAGAAAAAGGGACCAAAGTTTATATCCCATAACTCGCTTGGATAAAAAGCACTAGCAATAAGGACAACTACGAGACTGGGCGAACATCCAAGGTGAGGAAGTCGCTTGTTATTTTCCTGAAAACTCCGATCCCCGGAAAATATTCTATAAGAATGTCCAGCTTCTGGAAGCAACCCCGGAAATTTTTTTCCTCCATTAAATTTCGTATAAAATGGAATTCAATTGACGTTTTCTATAAAAACGCAATTGTTAGGCAGAAGAGTTAATTTTTAGCAGTTTAAAACTACGACTCACACATTACATAAATAAAGAAAAACTTAATAATTAATTTAAGTGGTTTTGAATTGTAATTTAAAATAAATTCGAGGATTTATATAGAATTTTACAATAATTTGTAACGAAATCACCACAGTAAGAATCGTTTTTCACGACATATCGGAAGTAATTTCAGAAATTTCCTTGACTCAGTGAAATTAGAACCTCTGGAATACTAATTTTTTTTTTTAGGGCAACAGGCTACATGAGGGTGATCCACATTGGGCAACTCCCCTTTAATAGCATAGGAAGGGATTTGAAAGGGGGGGTGCGGAAGGGTAGAGGAAGGTAGCCAAGGGTTACTGGGGCCCCCGGGCTATATTTTAAGGATCCTACCTGGCATTCGCCTAAAGAAATACAGGGAAAACCTTAGAAAAACCTGCATCGGGTAGGTCGGGCATTGGGTACTTGTCCCACGCCCTTCCGATAGCGGGAGAGGAGTTTGCTGTGGGGACGCAGCATTCCCTTCCCCGTGTCTCGACCGGTTTAGGAGGCAGCTGTCCGACTATTCCAATGGGAATAGCGAACAACTCTTACCGTATGCCCAAGGTCTGTGACCCCCGAACATACACCTCTCAGAATAGGCTGAGGTGCCTCGGCTTGTGGGAACCTTAGTTCAAAAACGGAGAGGAAAAGGCATACCCAAAGGTAGCCCCTTCGTATCTCTCCTAAAAGGTTATGCCTGCGAGAGAACATCCCTCGCAGGTTACCTGCGAGAGATTCTCTCGCAGGCTTAAACACATAGTCCATATATTTGAAAAAATAGGTAAGTGAGAATGAAATTTTTGTTAAGAGGCGATAAGGACAATTTAAGAAGCCGATCAGACATCGAAGACAGTTTTCAGACACTTTGACAAACAGAAACAAATGCCCGACTAAACACTGCGTATTTTTTCCTTAAGAAATTCTCTCTTGAGTCATTTATCTGCATTTCGTCTGGAATGAAATTTTCCTCGTGGTTTATTGCGCTTTCGTAGTTTCCCCACGAAGTGTTTAATTGGGACTCTCTTAAGGGAGAATTCCACCCATTAGCCGAGGTGAAATTAAAACCCAAGTCTCGGATGAGTCCTTTTCCAACTCATCTGGGGATCTCCCGGTGGTATTTTTGCCCAGGTCTCGGGGTAAGTGGAGAAAGCTAGGACCTACTCTCGAGGGACGCGCACACGAGGACCGACTTCTGATTCACTGCTGGATTAAACGTGTGCCATTAGAAATACTGGAAATGACAATAATCTTATACAGTAATTTTGGGGTTAATATGTTGGCAATATCTCAATGAGCTCTTCAGTGCTGTGAAGTATTTACAGACAGAAAGTTGACTATTGAAGGAAAAAAAGATTTCTCAAATTGTAATAAAGAATGTATTGGATTCTCTTCAACATTTTATTAAAAAACATTTTTTTATAACCACAAATGAAGTTTCAAACCTAAATTAAAAGTGTTTACCACATTGTCAAACCATTGTTAAATAACCAATAATTGTTTTTTCACATCGAATTTATACAAATAAAGTAAAATATTAAAATTAACAATCAGTGAAGTTATATTTATAAATGTCAATAGAGATATAATTATCAGTGATAGAAATGAAGGAAGTGACGTAGTATTTTATCAAATTGACAAATATAATTGAAGTATATGTATTATTATATCACAAATTGTATTAAAGGTTAAATTGGATTCTCTTCTACATTTAAAAAAAATTAAGTTTGAACCCTAAATATTAAGAGTTTACCTCAGTGTCTAATTATTTTAATTAAATAACCAATAAGTATTTTTTCACGTCTATTTCATAAGAATAAAGTAAAATATTAAAATTAACAATAGCTGAAGCTATATTTACAAATGTCAATAGATATATAATTATCAGAGATAATAATGAAGGAAGTGACTTAAGAATTTTAAAAAAAATTGACAAATAATTAAATGATTTGCATTATTATATGTTAGTACCTTTGGTTTTAATTACATGTATTTGAATTGTAATCAACGTTTGCATGTCACTAGACGAACGACTTTCTTACGGAGTGGATCGTAAATTTGTTTTAAACATGTTTTAAGCTACAAGTAGCGTCCTTTTTCTACATTTCTTGAAAAAGGTAGGAGTTGGTAACTAATTAAACATTATTTCATTAATTTTTACAAATTGTGATTCTATCTTAAACATTTATGCTATTCTTCAGAATTACGTTTTTGTATTCACGGAGTCGAAAGTCACACAAATCCGATTTTATTGTGACTGTAGTATTGGTTTTTTAAATCATTTACAGGTATTCAAAGCTTATGTAGGGGTAGTTTTTATTAGCTACAAATTCTAAAACCTCTCGTCGGTAGAAGTTGACCATAAATTCAAAATAAAATGTTCAAAAAAAATTCTGTCCAGACCTAAAAATGGACCATAAAAGATTGGAACCGTATCAGTTGATTGTGGTCAGTAATCTTTCATAAAATAAATTTCGGTTAACTTAAACGTTATGTATAAAGTGAAAGAAGTTTCCCTGCAAAAAAAAAATAATAAAATAATTTTTAAAGTTCAGAACCTAAGTTGAACATAAAATATTTATAATTTAATAGTAATTCCCTTTAAAATATTCAATCAATGATTTTCTTGGCATTCGTGAATATATTAAGTGCAGTTCATAGGCGTAGGTTTAGTCTGTGTCCATTAATCTACCACCGAGATATTTTCCAATTTGCAGCTTTATAAATAAATTGGCTAATATCGAACAAATGGAAATGGAAACGATTAAAAAATGAGCCATTCTAAACCACTTTCCGACCATTTACAAGTCGATTTGTTAAATTTTTTTTTTGCAGAAACATATACTTACGATGATAGCCTTAATTGGGAGGAATCTAGGTTATGTAAATGGGGGGGAGGGGGGAAAGTTTTTTCTGCCAAAAATGGCAGTTTTAAGACCGGCAAATAAAAAATTGTATGAAAACGAGTAATTTGTAAGATATGTGAATTTAAAAAAATACTAAAATTCATCAACGAGAGAGCAGGTGTGACGTCATAGTGACGTCACAGACAGACACACTGGTGCCAACCTCTACGCGTTTCCCCCAATGATGGGCTGCCAACTTCAGCATAATCCCCCTTAAGACACTAATCCTGGATATTAGCCGCCTTAATTACATATTAGCAGGTGTGAAGTCACCAATAAGATGCGCTTTCCAAGGTCACTGAGGCTTTCGTGAACATCGCTTTACAATAATGATTACGCGTTTACAATTATTTATTTGCCAGTCTTAAAACTGCCATTTTTGGCAGAAAAAAATTCCTCCTTCTCCCCCTCCCATTTACATACCCTCGATTCCTCCCAACGAGGGGAAATTTTCTTTTTGCTAAAAATAACAAATTTTAGAACGGCAAAGAAAACATTTTTATTTATAAGGTGTAATATTAAAGTGTCCTAAAATTTACTACATGACGTCATAGATAGGTACTGGCGTTAATTTCGGCAAGTTCCCTTAAATGAAGTGTCGCCAACTTAAAAAAAATAATAATTAAAAAATGGAAGTCACATACCTGATGATGCGGAGTCTCGTCTCCCATATGCGGATCGTGTGATAGTGAAGAAATCTTCGAAGCATGTGAAGGAATAATTCCACGCCGTATAATAAGGAGCACTTTTACTCGATTTGATTTTCTGTTTAACTATTAATTGCACTGTAAAAATAGACACAAACCACAGGAAAATGTTATGCCGTGGTGAACGTAAAATGGCTGAAGCACAGCTCGACCAAACGTTGGGTCTCGTACGAGCCACTTGATTTACACACGGTTTTATCTTCTCTTTCCGCTGTGTGTCACGTTATTTGCACTAAAACCACATCCATCCACCAATATACTTTTTCATTTTTTCCCCCCTCAAGTTTGAAACTTCCCCACCACATTTCGAGCACTTATAATTTCGTTCTTCTGGAATCAATTTCCATGACTACAGTTTCTCAACTAATTTAGTATTGTCTCTCACTAATTGTACAAATTTTAAAACTTCAATTCACTCACTATAGGAAAGAAATTGTTGACAAGAACTGAATTTTTGTACAGCACAGGAACGGTACCTTTCCTCGAAGAACTCGGTGAACACTGAACAACAGAAAAGTGCCCAATTTTATATCCCCACCCTTTTGTAGTTTGGAAACGAATAAATGCTTATTTAAAAATCATTTGAGCAAAATAAATTGTTGTCATACGTTTTTTACATAAAATTTTAATTAAATGACACTTTATAGTTATGCAATATTTATACAAATCTAAATTTTGTATATTTTCAAAAAATTATTACATTTCGCCATTAGTTACTGACCTTTACAACAGATGACGTTCCTGGCGTTTCCGCGGAACATGAAAAAGAAAATATAATAGTCTTTGCGGACGACTGATAATATCGTAACCATGGAAACTGAGACTGTTTATTAACTCGCTTCTGTACTTCACAGGAAAATTACGTACAATTGAAATCTATAGAATAATGATGGTTTTTTTTATTTCTACATGTGGATCACGTCGGGTTCATCACTTTTCGAAATAAAAAATCTATTACTACTCTATAATTATATTTTACTCCAATTTTCAATTGTACATAACTTTTCTGTGAAGTACGCTGGTGTGTTAATAAACAGTCTCAGTTTCCATGGTTACGATATTTGCAGTCGTCCGCAAAGACTATATTTTCTGGATAAAAAGTTCTCGTTTTTCTCACGGGTTAAAACGCGACGTGTCGACGACGTCACCTTCGCCTTGAAGAAACGTCGCGTTTTAATCTATTAAACCCGTGAGAAATCCGAGAAATTTTTATCGAACAATTTCACCGGGAACGTCTACAATCTTTGACTATATTTTCTTTTTTAGTTGCGAGCGGCGAGCTTCCTCTATCGTGACGTGCCAGTGACGTCACACATACTAATTCGTGTTTAAGTAAATCTCCGAAAGTATTTAACAATTTTACTTGTAAAGGGACAAAAAGTGCCTAAGGATGGTTCGTCGTCTGGTTGACTGTTGAAATAATATATTATTCAGTATGCTGTGACTTGAATTGTGGCGAAATAATTTCCTCATATACTATTTGTCATCGTCTTCAGAAAATTCATTTATCTTTAAACCAATTATGTGCTCTAAAGAGAAGGAAAATCGCATTACTAATTGAGTTGTTTAGAGAGTGTAAGAGATGGTTAGCTTGAATTTATTTTTCACAATGAGTTCTTTCTATTCGTATTACCACTGCATTTAGAGGCACTGTACTCCTCGAGCGGACATTAGTGTAACAAAGCGCAGTAATTTTCCCGAGCACACACACACACACACACACATAGAAGGAGAGAGACCAGCAAACATTGTCTGCACTTGGCCGGAATAATTTCCACAATGAAGTGTCGTATCGGTCCCTTGGAGAGAAGCTCACACTATCCCATTTCAATGCAGAAGGCTCCGGACTTGAGGCCATCGCATTGCTGGGCGTCGGGATTACGTCTAATGCGATTTAGATAACGTGATATTGCACAAGAGACGCTACACGAAATTGCAAACAAACCTTACGAACCAACATTTGCTCATCCCAAAGCATCGTCAGGGAGTAGCACAAGTGTTTTACAACCGCGCCTGGCTTGCGGGTACCTTACAAAAATTTATTTTTAATGTATATTGTATTGGTATAATGGCTCATAAAAAATATGTTTATATCGTTATTAAACTCCCGTTCTGTTCAAATCTTTTCTGAGAGAAACTTCAACGAACGTGACGCCAGTCGAGTAAACGAATTTGTAAAATATTTCTTCTTGTCTGTCAAGACCTTGTTAACTCCGCTCTGAAACAAATCAAAACAGAACCCACCTTAACGACGAAGGTAGGCTTGTCTCCGTCGTTACACCTCCCTGTTTTTTTTTATTCTCCATCTCTCTCTCGTATTTACGAGGCCATAAACCTCGGCGAAGAAATAACATTACCCAGGGGGAGGGGGGGGGTCCTTGTATTAAAGTTCACCTCACAGAAGTTGTTAAATAGAGACGAAAGACCTGTTCTGTCACGTCACGTATGTTTTATCACGAGACACGGAGGTGTGTAAAGGAATCGACACGAAGGTCCCAGGGGTGAAACACGGCAACAAGTCTTTCTGACGCAGATATTTACAGTAAATTATTTTATCTTCTTAAAAATATATATATAATGCCGAAACTACAGCCCGGCGGCCCTACTAGTTAGCCCTTGGATACCTTCCACAACCCTTCCGCATCCTCCCTTTAAAATCCATTCGTATGCCATTAAAGGGCAGCTGTCACCATGTGGATTACCCTCATGTAGCCTGTAACTCTTTAAAAAATCGTTCGTTATTATTATCGTCCCCTTAAAATCTGAAAATTTATATAATCCATTAAAGTACGCCCGTAAAGGAATTACCATTACCGCGAATATTTAGGTCACAGAATTATCTGGGGGAACTCTATTCGCAACTCGTCTCGTAAACCGCATTTGTCAGCAGTTATTGGCAAGCAGACGTACCTCCATCTATAAGGGAATTAACTGTACATCGGGGCTATTTGCCCAGATAACTCGATAACTCAGAAAGCGCGGGGTAATGGGGGAGGGGAAGTTTGTGTGTGAGACGGTTCTCCCATTGTGCGTCATTCCATACAACCCCCGCTTCGTAATTAATTAAAACAGTCGAGAAGAAAGATTTCATTTCCACGTTAAACTCGAAACGCGTAAAATATAATGGGGCATTGTGCGTTCTCCTTCTCTATATTTCTCCACAAATATAATTAAATTTCTATAGGAGCCAATACGAAAAAAAAAATAGAATGAAAAGCTATATAATTCGACCAGAGGTGACCCGTCAGGTACTTTTGAAGTTTTTATTTATTAATAAAGGGGTCACTTCATTTAAGAAGCCCCAAGGCATTTTAATTTAAAAAATTTTCATCTTTAAGGCATGTCCCGTCAAATTATGAAGAGAGAGTTGATTAAATTTTTTTTTCGTTCTATATACTTTTTAATTTTGTTGAACACGGTGAATCAATATTTTTAAGAGTATTTTTGGGGTATTCAGTTTCCCAAGTAAAAAAAAGGAATAAACGAGAAAATGGAGGAAGATCAAAGTAAAACTGGAGATATAAAACAGAGAGAAATTGGAGATACGAAAAAGGCAGAGAGTTTTTTACCTTGTTATCCGCTTATTCTTCAGGTCGATTTATTACTTTTCCGGTAACAACTTCGCTCAATAAACCTATTTGTCTTGTTTCTTGTATCATTCTGCGTTTTTGTTTTTCCTTATTCTGGTTGCTTTTTCCTCTCTGTTTTCATTTTTCTCCATCTCCTTTTCTCATATTTTATTCCTCTTTATACAAGCAACGGAGTAGGCTACCAAGAAAAATAATATTCCCGTTCTATACAAACTATATTTTAGTGTATTACTAAGATTTCTCTGCAATTTTTTTTCTGAATATGTTCCACCAATAAGATATATATTTTAATGTTCCCATCATTCCAAAAATAGTGAGGAAAAATAAGAGGAATAATTTTACTAAGGACAAATAATATGGGAAATTTATGTCAAAATAAAAATATGTTTGGATTGTATCAATCTTATTTAAGTAACGATTCATTTAGGTAATTCTTAATTCCAGTTACAAACTAATTAAATTATCTTTGAATTGTAAGTAATGTTTTATATATATATACTTAATTCTAATATAAATGATCATGTTTGTAAAATTTTGGTTTCTTAGAATTTATAGACTACAAATGTTTGGTTTAGTTGAAATTTAAACGTAGAGAGGTTTCAAAACATCAGACATGTTACATAGTGTTTTTTGTTTTAATATAGTTTTTTTAAAAAATTATCTAAATAAATTTCTGATAAATTAACTAATGTTTTTCTTTAATTTATTTCAAATACGTCAGATAAATGTAACTGTTTAATTATATTTAATATAAAAATTGTTGATCAAAAAATTTGTTCTCTGGTCTTTTTAAAGTTTACATTGTTACGAATCCTCTCAATTGTACTATAATTATTTATATTTGAACTCAGCGGGAATTTTATGTTTGGTTAGAAACTGTTTTAATGTATATAGAAAGCAAGACTAATCAGTTAGCGATTAAATTACAGGTACAGAACCGATACTACGAACATTTAAAATACGAATGTCGGGAAATAATGTGGGTTCATGGAAAGCTGAATTAGCAGAATTTCGACTTGTGTTTTGTAACCAAAGGAATTTATTCTGTATTCCAGGAAAATAAATCAGTGGTAATGGAGAGATCGTGTACCTGTTCCAAGAATTAAAACAGAGAGCCCCAGCGCCATCCCCCTCTGGACTCTTCATGCATGTATCAATTGATTTTGCGTACTTCAAAATATTTACATTCATAATTACGTGATGAATTTTCTACATTTTGATGTGATGGTGTGTAACAACTGGATCAGAAATTAGTGAAAATTAAATATTAAAACCAATAAAATGTCAGTTGGAGTGCTGAAAATATAAATGACGTAGTTTACGTTTCAGTGTCAATTATATACAATTCAAATAATTTTGAAGAATTCATAAATATGAAAACAATGCACATCAAAAATTAAAATCTATTTTTTCTTGATATTTATGAAATTACAGTTTATTTTACAGGAAGTCAGATAAAATATTAAAATTATTTTATACATTTTTTTATTGTAACTGAAGACGTAAGACAAGGTCCAGGTTGAAATGAGCGAAATATTCCAGAGGATAAATTAACTAAATTAACCATTTCACACTGCATGATATTCTCCCTTTTTTTTCTCTCGTCCACGTACACGGTACATCATGTTTTTGTTCTCCGTTTTATGTAAAATTATTCAGTCAGCTTTTGCTCTCGCTGAAAGTCTGAATGGAAAAACAAATGGTTGGGGAACAAAAGCGCCTTTGCGTTTCAGCTCCTTTTTTTTTTGTATTTCTTGTGATAAGTTTTCACAAAAGCGTTACTTGTACAGAAATTAGTTAAGAACCCACAGAAAAGAAAATTAACTTGAGATAAATCCTAAATTTTGTTTATAATCCATGAATATTTAAGAATTAACATAAGTGAACGAAAATAGGTGTAACAGAATAAAAAGGAAAACGGTATTGACCACAGTCACCTGAGGGAAATATTTCCCACTAACAATGTCATAATATTAATAAGAAATATAGCCAAATACAGATAATTGTGTGGTACTTATATTATCACTTATTGTTTTTCTGTATTTGGATATCTTTCTTATTATTAATTTTCAATCCGACGTACATCTTTTTTATTTCAATGTTCAATTATTATTTCTTTCTTTATTGTCACGATTATATATTGAAATAAATTTTTCATCCATTTTAAAATCATCATTTTTCTGATTGACTGTTATATTTCATTGCCTACTTTATTGACTTCAGCCAGACACAGAGTGAAAAAGAGATTAAAAATATCTACGGATATTAAATTAAATTTCATGACTAATAAAAAAAGTCTGTTAATGGGCGTTCAATATATAATTATACAGTTCTAGGATTTATATGTAGATTAATTGATTTCGTCAGTCCTCTGTAGAGAAAATAGGAAAATTCAGAAAAAAAAGTTTTTTTTGCAGGAAACAAAATACAATGAAATATACACAACTGGTAAAGTCATGAAGAAAACCTTACATAAAATTGTAGGAGATGTATTGTTTTAATACCTGTTAGTATTATTTATAATTAGATTTATAATTACGTTTCTTAAATTCAATACACTGAATGATCTCAATTTAAATTTGTATTATGCCTCGAAAGTTTTTATATTATTATTTGTATTTCACTTTTCTACCTTTCTCAACGGTGTCATTATTATTTTCCTATATTCAAATATATTGTAATATTAAAAAAAAGCGTTTAATAAATAAAAAAATTAATTCAACTTTACAAACAAACAAATTTATTATCAATGTTTAAAACAATTACACAATTTAAAAATATCTCAGGGTCTCTACTGGGTTCGATAATGGCAAATCATTTTATTTCTCAGCTTAAACACAAATTCCAATTTAAAGAGAAGAAATTTACTCGTCAATTAATTAGGACGAAATTTACTTGTCAGCGAAGTTAAGCTAAAAAGATGGATTCTAATTAACAAATTAACAACTCTTCATAGACACGGCCATCTCCATCTACAAAGCAAAAGTCACCCCAATAGTCACATACGGTTTGGAATTAATATGGGAGAAACTAAATAGAAAAAACCTGAAAGATATTGAAAAGATAAAGGCAACTTTTCTGAAAAAGATACAGCTGTGTGTGTCTCGAAATATACGCCATCACGACTTGCATAGGGAACCTTTCTACTAAGAAGACCTACGCTATACAACAGGGTTAACTTTGCCATCTTCACCCGCATATCAACACATGATCCAAGAATTAAAGGAAAAGAAGGACCAGATATGGGACGATTTCTACAGTATCACCGCCATGATGACAAACGAATGGAGGAGAGCGTCATACGAACTACGACACACGGTAATCCGTTTCGCCGTGCACGGTTTTCACCACAAGATTTGTTAATCAAAAAGCTTTCATCAACCAGATGTGAATTATGTGAAATGGTGTGTGACAGATATCACGCATATTGGTGTTCCAGAAGATCTATCTCAATTTTGTAGAGAGTGACCCAAATTACTTTACACATTGTGTGAAATTCCTTATATTATTAATTAACAAATTTTAATCAAAAGAAGAGAACTAAATCTGACGTCTATCTTTTAATCAGGTTTACATAATTATTTGTTTTTACATTGTTACTCACGGCAGTATTCCAGGATACCTTGTACTTGACGAAACACTATGGCGGGGTTTTGCACTGCTTCTAAAAACTCACAGATTCTAAAATTAATATTTTTAGATCAAAAATCAGGAACCAGGATGAACCTCCTTTTCTTCTCTCCCTCGGTTGACTCCTGCTAATTCTGCACAAGACTGTTTGTGCTTAGCAGTTTTCGTAGTTCTGCTCAAGTGAATATTTCGTCTTGAGCAAAATGTTCATGGACCGATCAACTCTGTTGGTTGGTAATCCTCGATATTTCTCTGCAAATTTCCTTTGAATATTTGAAATTGTCTCGTCTATTTCAACTCGACCAATTTCTGTCGTGTCTGACTGCTCACTGCTTCTACTTAACTTTACTTTTTAAAAGAATATCTCGTCTATTTTAATACGACCTGTACTTGACCAAACCTTCCAGCCAACTGAACAACCGTCTCGCAATTTTGAGCGCGCATTACTCTTCCGTCAAAGGAAACAATGCTGGACCGCCGCCACAAAGGATTACTCTAACAATTTAGATTTTCAAATTTACAATTTATGTCTTAATTAATTGTCATTACAATATATATATAAAACATTTTATCTAACGTAGGGAAGTCAAAAAGATATAATAATATAAAAACTTTCAAGATATAATACAAAAGTAAAATGAGATATTTTAGTGCATTAAATTTAAAAAATCTAATCGTTATTATTATAAATAATAGTAACAGGTAATAAAATAATACATCTCCTACAATTTTATAAAAATTTTAATTGAAATTTAGAATTCACTAATTTCATAATTATAAGGTTTTTTTCGTTTGTATGAGGGAAAAATGTTATGTAATTCAAAATTAATTCCGTCTTTACAATTAGGAAACAAGATATACAATATTTTTCTTTTTGGTAAATCTTTATAAATTTCCCGTCATTCTGCATAGAACGATGAAATCTGACCAGTTTATCACTTAATGGAAGTGGGCAAGGCCAATCGATATGGGGATGCTTGTTTGCATTGCTCTTTACCGGGTTTTTCAGCGGCAGTTTCATTAAACTAATACATTCTAGGGGGGGGGGGGAGATAGAGAGGGGGAACCACTTGTGAACGGAATCGCTGAAGCTTCGACGGTGGCTTTGTGGATGGAGCTTATTACACATGCACACACAAGTGGCAGATGAAGCCATGCTCGTCACCAAGGAAGGTCCTCGACTCGCCTCCAAACCCGTTCAAATATGCCAATCACCAAAACGAACAGATAAAATGCTTTAAACGTATAGTTTAATAAGAGTGACAGTTACATAAAATAGAAAAGTAACTTGAGATAAATGATTAAAAAACACCAGCCTATTACTGAGAATTTTTTTATTAAATTTAAAACAATATTTAATAACCTGATATATAATTATACATTATTATTATTAACATTTTTATATAACTGAATTTAATTGTAATTATACACCTGAAGAGGTTAAAATCAGGATTGAAACGTTATGATTGTTAAATATTAAATTTTAAATTTGATAATAAATATGTTTCAGTAATAGACCGGAGTTTATTTTTAATCAGGAATTTATCTAGTAATATTCATAGCGATACTGAGGCAACGTTTACAACATCAAAATAAAGGATTATTTAAGTCAGACGTTCTGAGGATAGTAGAAATAAGAACAGAAATCCGTGATGCTGTTAATTAAAAAGATTTTATGATAAATATATATTTTTTTGATTTATGAAAAATGTTGATTTTATTTAAATATATCTTTTTGTTCCTGGTCGTATGGAAGAGTCGTTTGAGACTAATGAAAGTAATTAGATAAGTTAATGAATTATATTCAGAGGTATCGAAATCTGTTAACTTGAGAAAAAGTAAAATAATTATGGATTTAAGATATTCAACAGCGTAATGTTGAGAACTGTTTAAACTAGTCATAACCAATCATTTTACGTATGAAACCAGATATTTTACGAAAACATATTCTCACACTTATCAAAACAATTTATTCTGGTAGATACTGACAATTAGAAACCAGTGTTATGGATGGAACGATGACGGGAAAAAAGAACCTGTTAGCGAAAAATTGGAGGGTTTAGAATACATTATGCAAATTGTGGAAGATATCGACGATAGGCAGAGAGACAGACGATCTCTTCAAACAGTACGGCTAATGACTGCAAAAATAAACTCAAGGGTACTGGAGTTGTTTTTTTTTAAAAAAAACATTACTGAATTTGCATAAACGACACAATTGAGATGCAAATTAATTTGAATTGAAAACTGTATCTCAGATGACTGAACTTTTCTTTAGGTTGGTGGTCGTTGATTTTTTATCGTATTAATTTTGCAAATATCCTTATGCCGCATTTAAAATAATATATTTACAAATAGAGTGAGAAATGGTCGTCGCTGGCTCATTGCTCACGAAATGTGTGAAGGTGATACGACGATGTTCAAAACATATGTATCCTAAAACTACCTAAACATTTATTTTTATCAGTCTTATTTTCATTCAGAAACGTAATTGAGGTTTTTCATATATCTGTCTGTTTCGACCTGACCCTATATTCATCATATTTTTCTATCACTATGAAGGGAAAGATTCTAAAAAAAATGGCATTAACCAATGTCAACGGAAGTGTGGGGGGGGGGGAGGAGAAAAACCTGTTGCTTGAGATATATGTCTGGAAATGGCAATTTGGTGCTGTCGAATGTCTTCACTGCGTAAAGAAAATTCAATTACCTCCCATTCCCTTCCATCGCCTTCTCGTCGACTTCGTTCTCTTCCTTCCGTGTGAGCGTGTATTGGAATGCCAAATGCAGGTACGAAACGTGAGGTTGTGGAGACTGGAGGAGAGGAATTTTAAATTTGTGTTTTAAAGTCCCGTCGTTCAGAAAACGTGTTACTGAAATACTTGGTCGTGATCTGTGTTCATCCATTTAGAGGTTAAAAATTTAAATTATACATCATGTGAAGGAAATTAATAATATTAACCCATAAATTTAAATTAAAACTATATTCGAACGATCCTCGTCACTAAAACTGAGTTCCTTTTCCTGAATGCAACACACGACACACCGTTGCTTTCTGATGTCTATATAAATCTGATTAGATGTGAAATATATTAACAGTATTCCTATAGTTTCTAAAGCAGAAGTGAACCCGGAAACTGATACTTACATCGGTTTAAAAAGTTGATACAGTTTTATCTCGAGTATAGCTTGGAGAATAGTTGCAGACGGACGAGGCCGTATCTCACGAGACAAAGAAGCTTCTCTGTTCCTCCGATTAAGCTTTAATCTCCAAATCCCGCAGCTGCTATTGTAGAAACCGTATCGGGATCAACGCTCAGCTTGTAACCACACAATGCCTACCTACGCAAAACAATCCGATTTAATTCGCGATAATGAAGGGATTCTGTAATACCACACTGGGAGCGAATACGGTAATGATTCAGCTTCCGTTATTAACGATGTTGTTTTCGACGCGACGTGGATGCAGGTTATTATTGGGGATATTGTTAAATTCAACTGAAGTTTCTGCAATACGTCAGTCGGTGTAGGGAAGAACCTAGTTCCAGTGAATGTTGTAAGTTCGAAACTGTGACTTAGACATCTACAAAATATTAGGGATACTTATGTTTATCTTGGAGTGTCATTAATGAAATGTTATTATATTTTTTCCCCAATAATGGCATGAATATATAACTTATAAAACAAATGAGAAGCTTGATAAATAAGCGTTTTATAAATTATGTAAATCTTTTATATATATATATTGTAGTAATTGGTAATTAAGGCATTGTTCTAATTGAAAAGTTGAATTTTAGAGGACTCATTATTGGTGGATATAGCGGACGCCGCAACAAACCGGCAATGCAAAGAAAGTATTGTTGATCGGTCGAGAAGGTTTTACGCGCTCAAAATTTACGAGACGAGCGAACAGTTGGGCAGCGGACAGCAAGTAGGACACAGTAAAAGAACGAACAGTTGGGCAGTAAACGGCGAGATGTACAGATTAAAATTCTAATTCACGAAAACTTGAACAATCTTTGTCAGTCAGCAGCGAAGACTGAAAGGTCTTATTTAAAGAACGAGAAATTGTTCCAGTAACCAGTACGCTGTTATATAAAAAATGCAGAAACTGAACTAGTCTTCAGTCAACAGACAAAACCAATGAGGTGCATTTTCAACAAAAATCCACGAGACCTACAAATCCAGGTTGCAGTAAATCATCGAGAATCGACAAAGTTATTTTAAACCAACTAACAAACTACGCTGATTAGAGTCTGTGAACATTTAGAGACTGTGAGTACTTAGAATCAGTGATATCCCAAAAATTGTGCACGAAAAACTAAAAATGAGACCTGGGCTGCCGTAAGTAGAGAAAACTTTAAAATTATTTGTAAACCGTGTTTAAAAGATAAACGTCAGATCGTTCTTTAATTATCGACAAAATGAGATCTTTAATTATTCAGATCATTCTTTATTTCATGATAAAAATTGAAATTGTTTAAATTCAATCTTTAGTATTATTTTCTTCAGCAACAAATTTCGTCTATGTTCAGACGCATTGATTCCCATATAAAGTAAATGTAATTTTTGTGATTTTGATTATATAAATTCTGCCATTATCAAACCCAGTTCAAGACCCTGAGATCCCAAATATTTTGTAATTTGAATACTTGTTTTAAAATTGTTAATAAATCTTGTTTAATATTTTTCACGTAATAGTTCTTTTCATTTAAAAACGCCACATAATTCTCATATTATATTATTGTAAAAGATGCTAAAGATATTTTGATGAATTATTACAATATATATATGGAAATATTGAGGAACGTTTGGATTAAATAAATTAAATAGTATTTTAATAAGTTTGTGAATTGTTTTTTATGTTAAAAATTGCGACTGATTTAAAAATCATTACAGGAAAACATACAAAAATATCAGACATAAAAATTTAAAATTTATTGAAGAAACATCAGTATAAAATGTTTCTAAATTTTTATTATCTCACAAAGATATTTAACGATCAATAACAGCCCATGAATATTTTAATAATTAAAATAAATTATTATACATAAAAACACAACAAAGTTTCTGTAAACTTCAGGATGTTTGACTGATATTGAGGATTGTTTGGCAAATTTTGAAACTTTTTGCAACGTCGAAACAATCCTTTCAGTGTGACTTTATGAAGAATACACCTACAGGAACTTTGTTGTGTTGTTATGAATAATCCATTATTTTAATTATAAAAAGGTAACTGGTTTTTTAATGGTCATTACAAGTGTTTATTATTAAAAACAGACGTAAAAATATTTTATGTCTTGTAACGAGTTTGCCCCCTCAAATTGAAAATTTGGGAGCAAATTTACAGATTGTTTTCGATTAAGATATACTGTTCGAAAGAAAATAGAGGAAACGAGGAGTGATATAAACTTCTACTAATATAATACGATCCCAATAAATTATTGTTTGCAAAAAATTCAATGTTTTCATGTTACTCCGACTTAATATACAGATTTAAAGTATTTATTTTACAAATTAAATATTTTTGTTATTGTTACTCCCTTAAAGAAATATTAGTTTATAAATCAACCAATATATTTTTTTCATATTTCAAATTTTTAGTATTAATAAAAACAGTTTTTCAGATAGTTTTGACTAATTTATCTGAAAATCACTATTTTTTTATATTCTGACAGCCGCTACAATTTATTTGTGTCCAGTCTCAAGAAATTTATTTAATACTAGCTGGGTGCCCGGCGTTGCTCGTGTACTTATTTATATAAACTCGAAAAAGTATTTAATTGAATACTTAAATATATTCCTTGAGTATTTCAGGATATAATCGTCACTCAGTCTTCATACATTACGAAATATTACATTGATGAAATTGTTAGCTAGACTCACAACTAATACAGCGCGAAAATTAACTTACATTTTCCCCCAAGGATGGTAAAGTAATTCGTATTCTTCTTTATTATCATTCGATGGAATATTTCTGTATAAAATTATACTTTTTATTTAAAAAAAATATTTCTGCTTTATTTCATTCCTAATAAAGGAGATATTTCCTTTGTCCGTTGCGTAGTAACGTCTTTCTCTCGCGTGACGTCATTGTTTCTTGGCGCGCAGTAATTTAATATTTAATGATCACGGTTTTTAATTATAATTCTTTCCACATGTATGCTAGGCGTTTCTCACCCTCACAGTACCGTTTCTCGTGTTTTGAAGAATTTGTGTACCAATTTTTGTTGCAATCTATCCACGCTTTTAAATTTGTATAGAAATTAACGTAAATACATACATACATACAAATATACATCCTTTTTTATTATATAGATGGTAATATACTGAAGAAAGTAAGAATTCTAAATTTGCACTGCATTAGTTATATAATTATACTTTACCATATACTTTAAAATTATTGAGAGATACTTGCACATATAACCACAAGCTAGATGCTCAAAGTTTATTATTTAAGTTTAGATAATTTTATAATCACTATCATAATATTTGTGCATACATTATATGTACCTATATAGAGAGGAAATTAATGTTGATTTGAATCTTTTGGTGTATGGGATGCTGCTCGCCCAGTCTCAGTTTTCCTCGTTGCAACTATAGGACATATATAATTGCCATTTTCCCGGTTGCACCTATGGAACATATATTTTTCCCTTTTCTGGGACATACATTTTTTCCCCTGTTTCTGAGTGTTACGATACTTTTCAAAACAGGTCCCGGTTGAAGAAAAAAATCTCGAGAACCATTTAAACCCGCTTTATATACCTCGTTCCCCCATACACGAGAAACGTCATCACCTTTACCCACGTGTTCTGTTTTGACAAACAGTGGATACCCCAAGGTCGGAACGGCTTTGGTTATTAAAACGATTTTTTTTTCAAAAAATATCTGTATGATTTATCATAGTGGACACTTTGAATGTCTTTTTCAGGACAATTTGGAATTTTTGTCGGCAAAGTTATAAAGGATGTAGTCGATTATACCACACTTTTCATAACATACTTCTTTTTTAATGTAAGCGACATTTTTAAATTTAAAGATTAAGGGAAAGTTTCTGTTATGAATTTAGCTTTTCACGGTGTGGCTGTGCTGATTGTGGAGTGAAATTTTTTAAAAAAATGCATTTATACTCAACATCATAAAATATTTTATTGCTTCCACTAGTTTGATCTAGTCACTTTTTCTGCACTTTCGTCTACAATTTTACTTTCAAAATATTACAAGCGTAAGAAAAACCAATTAATAATAATCTCACCTGGCTTAAGTTTATTTGAGGGGCGAAATTAATTTTTAAGTCCGCAGAATTGCTGTAGGATACACAAACACCTGCGACATGTAGCTTATATTTTACGTATGTCGTAGCCGTCATATTTCAGTTTCCGATTTTTTTTTTTTGCCTGATTGAATATCGGTGAACGTTTTTTCGCCCTCTCTCCTGGTTTTAGTTTATGATCCAATAACGTCGACGGCATTAGAGGTCTGTGCTTTATTATACGAGGTACTGAGACCGGCTGATCGTTATTTCGCCTCCTGAATTTCGGAGCTTTGACCCTGCAATCCACAGGACATAATCTGAGGCACATTCAGTGAAAACAAAACACCACCACGCTTTTACTTTTATATTGCAAGTTATTAAAAGAAAACACACAAATAAAACAATGCAAGAGGCTTTGTTTGACCGAAATAAAAGGCGAGCTTGGCTGTGAAATTAAAGTGCCGGGAATTCTAACTGAAATATCATTCGGCTATTAAATTATTTTAGCTCTTAAATGTCAATCATTCGTCGTTTGAAACTTTTAGGAACAAAAGTGTCTTTAATGTCAGACTGTAATTATCACATTATCTTTTTAAAATTACGGTTTGTATTTAAAGAAATTTTTTTATAATATCACTCAATGACCTTTACTGTAATGTAATAAGCAAATAATGTAGAAAATTTAATTATAAGTACCTGAAGGCAAATGGCTATAAATTTTAAATAAAACAGTTCACGTAAATTCACCAATAATTTAGTATTTAAAGTAATCACAATAAATTTGAACGTGCTTTATTTACTATATATTATACTTGAAGAGGTCCAAAACATTTGGAAGAAACATGTTTTACTGTTTAATATTTTGGTTAATGTGACATTTATAATTTTTTTAAATAAACAGCAAAACATAAATTTTTTATAATATAATTATAATTATTTTATATTCCTAATTTTTTTTCTAAACTGTAATCTACTTACTTTTTAACTCATCTGATTTGATTCCGAGAATAAATTTTTCCTGAATGATTATTGGACATATTTAATTATTTTATCCTTTACAAATTGTTGAGTTTTGAAACGACAAACTTCATTAAGTCGGCAAAAATTAAGAATTATTTTATTATATTCATTATTCATGAAGTTTACAAAATATACCTAAGAATTATATATTTTCTAATGATATATATTTTGAATATTTACAGTGAATTATAAATAACAGCCTTTTAACGTCAGAAAAATTATACAATGTTTCGTCGCTATTTGTGACCTCGCCAGGTAAGTCGTTTTATACTATAAAACCAAACAAATGCTATAATTAAAATACTTTTTATGAAGTTCTTAAGTCCACGAAAATTTAAATTATTAAGTTATTTGCCAAATCTTTCATAAAAAATTATTTAATCTATTCTATTTTTATAGTACAAAACCTCTTACCTCAAGAGGTCGCAAATAGTGAAGAAACGTATTATTTCTATTAAATATATTTGAATGTTTTTGAAAGGCTGTTGTTTATTTATATATTTTTCTAAATGAAGTATTCTATAATGATTTTAAATGTCAGTAGAAAGCTCATATAGGGTTGATGATAACGATAGGGATAATCCAGCTAATTCCGCATTGCTTATTTTATATATATATATATATATATAATTATAGTGACATAATTACTATAAAAGTAATCTGAATACATAAATAATTTCAAAAATGTATACATTATAAGTATTGATAAAAATGGTCAAACAAAAATATCTTCCTTCAGACAAATTAAATTTTTGAAACACTTATACACCTGTTATTTAAAAATAGAATTACGGTAGTTATATAATTTTATTAAATTAATTTAAAAAAAATATGGAATAAAATTCTTCTTTGTGAAAATTAATTGTAGTAAAAATGTTTTCAAAGATGCATCAAGACAAACATTGATTCGTTTTATTTGAATGTGATAAATAAACTAATGAAAACTTTAGTAACACCGCTGACGTCATACCAAGGGATAGTTTCAATGAATTACCTCGTTTTTCTTATTTATTTTAAAATGTGCAGCTGTCATGAAGGAAAATTCATTGATAAATTCGAAATATTAGAATTAAGAAATACGAAAAATGAAGGTATATGTTCTTGATGTCAATTTAAAGATTGTTTCTAGAGGGTGTATGACGTCACTGATGCCAATAAACACGTCTATAGCCATTTCATTATTTATCTTCCATCTTAAACATGTCTTGTCAATACGAATATTTATTAAAATTATGGTTAGTATTTTGTTTTTGGCTTTAAGTCATTGGCTTTAAGTCATTGACGCCAATTTTGTTTGATTATAAAACGTTTGGGGAAAAAAATCGTGAGAGTAGTTTTTAAAGCATCAAGCTGAAAATAGAATCTAATGGGCGAACAGTGTTTCGTCAACCGCATTTCGCTTCACACTGCTTTCGCTTTAAAAGTTTTACAGATTCAATCAATCCCTCCCCAGACGCGTTTCGCAAAACAACGTTCACGACGAAACAACAGATTCTTTAGTTAATTGTATTTGTCAAGGGAATAACTGAAAAATTTGTTCGATGCGCTTTCTAACTGTAAACATTTCAAATTGTGAATTTTTAGTTGACGTACCAGTTGAAAAATATTTCAAGAATCTTCCGTGTTTGTTCCACTGTCTTCAGTTAGTATACGAAACGCCGATATTTTTAGTTTAGAAAGTAAATAGGTTGCAGTTTGCAATAAAAACTAATTACTGTAAAGATACGTGTTCAAATATAATTCAAATTAATTAAATATATTAACGGCATTTATAACAGACAATTAAAATATTTTATTCAACACAACGACGTGTCTGTACATTTTTGTACTGTCTTCGTATTGTTCTACGGTTCTGCGGTAACATAAATGGAGTAAAAATCACAAATTTATATAACTAATTTTTGATAAAATGAAAAAAATTTACATCTGATAGAAAAAAATGAATAAGAAAGATAGCCAATACAGACAAAAAAGAGGGTAATATAATTACCACCCAATGGTTCTGGGATCCTTGTTCCTTTCGTCAGGTGCTAAAAAGAGCCTGACCAGTGCAGTTGTGTTTCTCTAGGCTCATCTTAGCACCTGACGAAAGGAACAAGGATACCAGAACCGTTGTGTGCTATTTATATTACTCATTTTTTGTCTGTATTGGCTAACTTTCTTATTCTTAATTTTTTATTTGGTTTTTCTAAAATTTTATCTAATAGGAATAAACAACTGGAAACACCTTAAATTAAATAATATTTATAATTTATTACGTATTTACTTTTTATATAAAGTTTTTAAAAGTCGTACAAATTTTTGGTATAAATTTGTAAGTTTAATTTTTTTTAAAAAAATTCCTTAATTACTTTATAATTGGTAACATTAATTATTAAATAGCAAGAATGCTGAAATTTTAAGATTTTATTTGAAAAATTATATTGTTTTTCATTTCATTTTAATTATTGAATTTATTATATTATTAAATTTTTGACTAAGGTGAATAAAACAACCTAATAAAAATTTAGGACTGTTTCTACATTTCTTAAGCTGGATTAAGAGAGAAAGTTTCTTTTATAGAGTAGGGGGAATTTTTCTACATATCTTCTAAGGTGTTCATCAACAACGACCTTCACCTTTTGGAAGAATATTTTATTCAGGGTTCTTCTACACAAGATATTTGTGCCGAGAGACGCGGAGGCCTGTTATGAGGAAGGATTATTTACCCGTGTAATTCGCGCTTTGCCCTGAAGAAGACAGCCTCTGAGACGGGTTGTAAATCCCACCCTCGTCGACTGTAACGAAGCTTGACTCAAGGACGCGAGGCGTGTCATCGGCCATTAGCGAGACATCCAGCCATCCATCCGCTTATCTCCTCCGGAGATGTACTCCGTAACCTAGCAACCAACCCGGCTTCCGGTGCTTCGTTAATTACGCACTTCCGCGGAAAATTGCCTAACATCTCAGTGATCCCTCCAGCTTCCTCTCTTACTGTCATTCGTGGGTGGAAATGCTGAGGCGAACGGATCCTCAATTGTCACGCCCAACAAGGGCACAGAGGAAGGATTCCTATTTGGAATTCCATCAGACCAACTACATTTTGAACATTATTACTTTTTCTAAAACTATTCGCTAAGTTTCAGGGATGGATTCTTGGATCAATTCTTACTGCGGCGTAAAAAAAAGGATTAAATTTATTTTAAATAATTAATTACATCGAAAATTATATGAATTCACAGAGGGAGATTTTTGAAGTATTGAAGTGAATGGCCTCTCTTATTTAAATACTATTTTTGTGTCAGTATTTCTCTGTCAATTATGTTTATGATTTTTTCTTGGAATATATTGCCCCGAATAGTTAGACCAACCCGCCAGTCAAAGTTATTATCGCCTTCACTGCATGAGTTTTTGTATGTTTTAAAAATTAAATTATTAAGATGTATTTTTGTGACTAAAATACAGAAAAAATAACCAAAAAATATTAAACGTGACCAAAGTCAATTTGGCTGATGATGTTGCACATATTCAACATAAATATAATTTGAGATGATTTATCAATAATTCACATTAATTGAATAATTATTATTTTAGTGCATTAATAATGCTCTTAGAATGACGTTTAAATTTTATTTCTTACAAAAAACACAGAAAATAAATATTCTGAAGTTGTCCGGCGGGTAGAAAAATCTGAAGGGGTTGACTCACAGAAAGCTAGGACAGGCATATTTTAATCTGGACACGGATGCCAAAAAAATTCACAACTCCTAAAGTGCATGTTGTTTCATATTTGCATCACAACTGCGCTCTCTTAGAAACCAACAGATGTCTCTGGAGGTGATACCAAAATTTATGTTGCATATATGCTACACCATGCACTAAAGGGTTAAGTACAAACAATCAGTACCTGACGAGCATCAATTATTCCACTAACGGGTAAACAGCAGGAGGTTTATATATTATACGACAGAAAATGAAACTAGTTTTCTAGTGTTTGCCCGGAAATAGGTAGAACCTTCCAGAAGGATAAGATGCCGTTTTGTCTCTCTGATTTTGAACTCAGGCTCCCACAAGGGGAGGGACCTCGGTCAATTTTTATATGTGTTTGTTCCGGGGTTGCGGACGGTAAGAGTTGTCCTTTGATTCTATTGTAGCAGTCGGCCAGCTGCCACTTAAACTATTAAAGGCATGGAGAAGGGAATGTCGCGTCCCCACAGCAAAGACAATAGAATGGCGTGGGACAAGAACCAAGTGCCCAACTTTCCTGATGAATTTTTGTGGGGTTTGTCCACCATCACTCTTAAGCAATTGCCGGGTCTTCCGGATTTTTCTATTTAACCCTTAGTCTACCTCTAGAAGTTAACAGCATCTAATCTTCAGTAGCTGTTCTTAACAAGCGAAATAAAAAGTCAAAACACTTAGCGTTTCGTGATCTCGACTGTGTAGTTACCGCGCGAGCGAAGAAGCGGAGGAAGGATATCCGGCAGAAACGACGAAAGGTTTCACAGTCGATTTGGAACGCTTCCTGTTTGATTACGTCTCCGAATTCGCTTTTCTGGCATTCTCGTTCCCATTAGGTTGAATCCTCGAGTGGCTTTATACTGTGCTTCCTACAGGAGCTCAATCGATCGCCCATTAGCTCGCGTGGGAGCATAAAGTCAAGCCATTAAAGGCCCTAAATAAACCTGCTGGATAACAGAATTAGGCTACTTGGGGCCTCCGCAGTTCTGACGCAAACCACTTCCACGGATGACTCTCTTCACTGTTGCATGTGACTTCATCCCACTCTACTTGCAATCAATACAGGCCACACTCGTAATTATTGAAGTGTTAATAATTGAATTATATTTTTAAAGAAAGTCCAAAAATGATGCCGTTTACCCTATCCAATAATTCAA
The DNA here is from genome assembly GCA_037074705.1 of Zhengitettix transpicula. Taxonomy (NCBI): domain Eukaryota; kingdom Metazoa; phylum Arthropoda; class Insecta; order Orthoptera; family Tetrigidae; genus Zhengitettix; species Zhengitettix transpicula. The sequence continues at coordinate 20,796,481 of CM073592.1, read as the reverse complement.
ATTGGATTTTACGTCTCCCAACCCCAACTATTAATTTGACAATTTAGACAACTATATAATTCATGCTGTACCTAGAAAATAGCAATACAAGCATTAAAAACTCTTGAAGCATGAATGTACATATTTAATCTAAATTTGGTCAGTTTTCCCAGTAGCATATACATGAAATTACAATTAAAAAATAATCTATCTATATAATAAAAAAGGATGTATATTTGTATGTATGTATGTATTTACGTTGTTCTTTATACAAATTTTATCGCGTGGACAAAATGCAACAAAAATTGGTATACGTATTCTGCCAAAATCGAGAACCGGTACTGTGGGGGTGACAAACCCATAGCAATAAATGGGGAAAGAATAATAATTGAATAACGTGATAATTTTGTGTTAAATTACTGCGCGCCAAGAGACCGTGACGTCACAGCACCCGCAAGGGAGAAACGTTACTAAGCAACGAACAAAAGGGTAATAGTTCCTTGTCGCGTAATCAAATAAAGCTGGAAATTGAATAAAAAAGTATAATTACATCCAGGAAAACTCCATCGAATGATAATAAAAGCAATACTAAATACTTTACGATCCCTTGCAGAAAATGTAAGTTTTTTCGTGCCATATAAGTGAATACAATATGGCGACCATTTGTTTACATTGTGAATGTCGCTAACAATTTCATCAATTAAATCTATCGTGATGTCTGAAGACTGAAGGACAATTAATCCTGCAAAACTCGAGGAGTATATTTAGGAAGAAAGTCAAAGGTATGTTTGTTGCGACTGATGCAACAAAATTCAATGTATTTTATAACAACAGGGTTGGGGAGTGTTGATGAAATTAACAGTCTCTCGGCAAGGTAAGTAAAAATCACTTCTTGCCTGAAGATTAATGCAGAATTAAATACACTTTCGGGTTTATATAAATAATTAGACGGGAAACGCCGGGAACTCTGCTAGTATTTAATAAAAAAAGAACAGAGAAATAGGCAATTTTTGAGAAAATGTATTATTTAACTAAATAAAAAAAATAATTACATTATTTCTACGTTTTTTTTCAGTATTATGGAATTTCATCACGTACTAAACAGGCATGTTAAAAGTAGATGTCAAATAATATATATTGTGTCATAGTCATAAGATAACTATAACAAAAATATTTTGACACCTAAAATAACATTTATACATTAAAAATTGTCTTATATATGATGAAGTCCCAAAATAGTGGACGAAACGTATTGAAATTATTTTGTGTTTTAGTTGAATTCTATATTACATTTCTCTGACAAATTGGTCATTTTTCTGTTAATTTATTAAATTAGTATTGTTATATTAATTTAAATACTAAATATATATACATTAAAAATAAATGCATTAAACACACTATTTCCAAGAAAAAAGTATATTATATATTCGTAGTGTCCGTTTAGTTAAATTAAATTATAATTGTCAGATTACATTAAAATATTTGCATCTAACATTTTTTTCAAATATTTTCCATTTTTGAGACTCTTGATTCAGTTTTGTTTATTTATTGCAATTTCGGTAAAAAAAAGTCTAGCTACATTACCTGAGGATGTCCCCAAAGTTGTGGGCGAAAAGTTGTATTTAAAGTTTTTTTGTTTTTTAAATTGATACACATTTTTTTCTGACAAATTTATGTTTGTTCAATAAATTAATATATATTATAATATATAAAATTGTATTAAGTGACATATATATTATATAAATTAACTGCTGCACAGAACTTTTTTGAATTAAATATAACAATGGCTGTGTTTGATTAATAAAAAAATATTCTTCTTGCCTCGATGGAAATACGTAAATATGTATAAAATTGTATTAAGTGACAGTAAAAATAAGGGAATGAATGTCATATAAATGGTAAATAATACATTGTTAGTATGGTAGATATACAAACACAGATGTAGTCGAAGAGAGAATCAGAAGGTAGTAAGGACAATGTTAAATGTGCGGGGACTGAATTAAGGCAAGGTGCGGATAAAGCAATGATTAATAAATTGAATTATAATGTCATTTCTACAAATATTCTTTGTCGTTATAGGGCCAGAGGCTCTCTACAGCATAAAATATTACCATTAATGAGGGATTGTGCATTAAAGTCAGGAAACTGTTGTTGGAAAGTTGTTGAAATGGATTAAATCAATTATGATAAAAATAAAGTGGGTGTAAAATACTTATGAGTATTTGTATTGCACGTTTTTTAAAAAAAATTCCCGTTTTTTTTTTCGAAAACCAAGGTGACATTCCCTTCACCACGGATTTTATGTCACGTCAGTTAGTCACACACCCTCAACTACCAATAAAGGAACTGCCCGGCTTTCTTCATCATTATGGACTCTCTCTTAAAGTTTTTTTGATCTTTATTGAACGGAGCACATTGAAAGGTCGCCAGCTGTTTCCATCCTTTTAACGTCAGCTTCTGTTTCTAATTGAGTTATCTTACTAGACGAGAGTGCTCCAGTATTGGAGGAAATAACTTCCATCAAACCCCATTTCTTTTCCTTTCCTCCAACCTTCGTCGAAGAACCTCGACGACCCCCCTCTCTCACTTAAAAATCGATTCAGAATCAACTTTTGTCCGGCTTCGTTAAGAGGCGCGTCCATCAAACAGTTTAAGTGTTGGAATTAGTCGCGAGAGATTGCCTGCCTGCCTGCCTGTCACGAGGAGACGAAGATACTCTTTGCGTAAATGTGAACGGCTCAATTTTTCTCAGAAACGGTCGAACTTTTTCAAGCCCCCTTAAGAGACTTTCCTTACGTCTCAAACTAGAACACATCTCATTGGACTGGAATAAGTACTCACTAATTAATTTCAAGTCTCCAGTTGAGTCTAGACGTAAGACTCTTAATTTTTTACCATGATAATTTCAGAGACGATTATACACTGCTATTTTTCATAATAAATGCCGTGAAAATTTCAATATTATTTCCGCTGGATTTTATAAACGTTTTTAAAATATATTTAATTTCTGAACACATGGTAGATCGGGATAGACTGTATTAAGTTACATTACAGGCGTGGGACAAAAAAATAGTGGCTATTTCAACTGACTTTAATTTAGTATACACCGCAATAGTTCAATTATTGAAGCTTCTGTATCTGTTTTCCAGGAACTAACTTTATTGGTTGTGTCAATATTTAACCACGCTGAGCTTTGTGTGAAAACTTTTGTCAAAAAGAGACGAGGGATGACCGTTTCAGCTTCACTGGTCATTAATTTCATTTCATTTCATTGGGCGCGATAAAAATGGAAAAATGAGCTTGCGTATGGAAGTTGTTTCCCCAGGTTTTTTTTTTTGAGGATATTCTCTGTAGGAGCTAATGAGCTTAATAAAATTAAAGGCCTCAAAAACTGCTTCACAATCTAATCCTCGACAAATGAAAAAAAAAATTCTAATTGATCAGAGACTGTTAGAACCTTTTGCATACAAACAGAATGACTCATTAGAAATTTAATTTATAATTATATAAAAGATTATAATCCACAGAAATCTTCGCGTACAAGATCATTTAATTTCTTCCCATGAAGCACGAAACAAAACGGAGGAAATTAAATATTTTAGCAATGAGTCGGAAATTAGGTCTTTCAGTAATTGTTTACAAAAATAGATTTGTCTGGATCGAAACGTCTGACAGACTAACAGAAAAAAAATTATCTGGTCAGGAAACAGAAAAAATATAACCATAGTTGATATTATGACGTTAAGCACAAATAAAATAAATGAATAAACCGATAAAGAGAGAATAAATTTAATTTAATACTAACATGTAAATAAATCGTTTAAATTATAGTGAGAAATAACTAATGATAAAAATTAGCAGAACGTTTCGTCCTCAATCTCGGACTTCATCAGAAGTATAATGGAGTAAATATAAAAGTTCAAATAATGTTTTTATCAACAGTAGTTTAAATATAATTCTTATTTATTTTTTTATATTTAAATTATTTTTATATTTAAATTAAAATTTATATTTAAATTTAAAAGTTCAAATAATTTTTTTGTTAACAGTAGTTTATATATAATTATTATTTCGTTTTTTTATATTTAGTTCATAGTTAACATGCTGAAGTCCTAGGTTTAGGACGAAACGTTGTTTTTTTTATGTTATTTTGTTCAAAAATTGTTTTTGACTCTGTTAAAACATTTCTAATGTTATTGAAGTCAGATAAATATAACTAATAAATAATTAAATCACATGGTAATACAAAAAAAAAAATACACCGTTTCGACCCAACTGTGGGACTCGTCAGGTGCTATATTAATAAACAAATATAGAAACAATACCTACATAAACTCTATTAAAATGCCATGTGGAAGTCAACTTTAGAAAACAAGGTTCTGAAGAGTTTCAGTTGTGTTCTATAGATTCAATTCAATTTCATACAGATGTAATTCTTTAATTTAATTGTGTTAAATTGGCATCAGGTTTGAATTATTTTTTTGTTGTATTTTATCGTCGTCGATACTAATTAAGCAAAAATTTTCGTATTTGTCTTTCTCCTTTACGTCCGTAATGGAAAACATCTCTTCATAACTTGTTACTGTTTGTGTCACTGGGTGTACTAGAAGCTCAGTTCGCAGCTGTAATCAAATGAAGGAGTTTCCCCGAAGCAGGAAGGGCCGACCGACCGGGGAAAAGGTGTTTACAAGGAGGAGCCCCTTCCGTCGGTACACGCAAAACACACACACACTCACACGCACACGCCGGATCCGTGGTAATTGGGAGGGAACTCTACAGTCCTCAAGGGTGTATGGTAACCCACAAACAATAGAATACTTGGGAATATTGGGGTTTTAGTAGAGGTCCTTACGCCCTTTGAAGTGAGGTGGCACAATTTCAAGACTCACTGATTACGGTTTAAATAAACTCAAAGCGAAATTAGGCACTTAGCTACAATTTATCGTTTCAGTGTAAAGAAACTAATACTAAATGAGTTAGGAAATTTTCCAACATATAAAAATTTATTATTTACTACTATAACTGGTGACAAATTAAAATGAAACAGTCACAGCGACTCGCTGTGTTCCGTTTGTTAGTGCACTTGGGTAACTTGAAACCTGATAATTTGAATACGTCCATTAAGAACTGTTTTGTTACAGTTTTTTTAATAGTTGGATACTGTTACGGTATTTTGAAACGTCCTTACACGTGTCTAGATAATGTTTTAAACACCACCACGAGGGTCCAGCACTGCTTGGCTCCACTCACTAAAACATTATGTTGGGTCCTCACGGCCACGCTCGACAAGAAGACGAAGAAGTAGACAGGCTATATGAAGGGTAATCCACGTAGAGGTCACTCCATTCTTATAGCATAGGAGACGGGACTGAGAGATTGGGATATGGAAAGGTAGAGCAAGGTAACCAACGGTTAACTAGGGCCTCCAGGCTGTATTTTTAAGGATTGTACCCGGAAATTCGGCTAAAAGGGATAGAGAGAAAACCATAGGAAAACCTGCATCAGGTAGGTCGGGTATTTGGTACTTGTCCCACTGCCTTCCGATACCGACAAAAGGGTTTCCTGTGGAGACGCAGCATTCCCTTCTCCATGCCTCGACCAATTTAGTAGGCAGCTGGCCGACTATTCCAATAGGAATAGCAGACAGATCTTACCGTATGCCCAAGGTCTGCGACCCCGGAGCATACACCTTATAGGAGAGACTCGTGCAGGGTTAGGATTCCCGGAGCCGGGAGTAATAAGCCTGGTCTCCTAAACTAAAACTTTATTCCACCACGTGGTGCGACTCTGGCCGTTGTCGGGAAGCACAGGTAGTGTGTCGCGCGAGAGCCGGAAACAGAATGGCGCTCTCCGTGTGCACGCTGTAGGAGCTCGGTAGGGTCCCGTTACTTGGTGGGGAGCATTGTTTGCATCCCCTAACGGGACGCGTAACGGGACCCTCTTGCTCGCGTGGGGACACGGAATATTCGTCCCCACACCAGCCACCCGTTAAGAGACGGAGTCAGGATATACGTTTTGTGCCAGAGTCGCATTACAATACCATAATAAATATATATGTTCATAATTTTTACAAAACAATATACAGAATATTTACAAAAAAAAATAATAATGTGCGAAATGTTCTACGGCGTGGGCGAGTAGCGGTCCGGGGCACGGGCCCGGCGACCCGAGCGAGTTGGCGGCGCTGCTAGGCGATGCGGGCGAGGCCAGTCTCTTTGCGCTGGCGTGGAGAACGTCGCCTGTGGTGCCACCGGGCTGTCGTTCGTGGCTGCCGGCGCTATGCTGGGGGGCCCAACTGCTTCCTCTGGGCGCAACATGAAGGCCGGTTTTACCCTGTCCAGTGAAACTCGTGTTTCTCCGCGACTTGTATGCAACACGCAGGTTTTCTCGTCCCTGCTGACGATGCGGTAGGGTCCCGTGTAAGGCGTACAAAGGGAGGCCTTTATACCGTCGTCACGGAGAAAAGCATGGGTGCAAGTCGCCAACTCCTTGAACACGAAGCTTCCTGGTCGGGAGCGTCGCGAAGCCGGTGTGGGCCGTATGTTTGTTGTTGCCTGGCGGACCCGCTCGATGAGTGACGTCGGGTCGCCAAGCTCGGGTTCTGCGGTGAAGAATTCGCCGGGCAGACGTAGCGGTTCTCCAAACACCAGTTCGGCGGCTGATGTCTGCAGGTCCTCCTTGAAGGCGGTACGAATCCCGAGCATGACGACCGGGAGGGCGTCGAGCCAGGAGGCGCCTTCATGGCACATTATCGCTGCCTTCAGCTGCCTGTGGAGCCGTTCTACTAGCCCGTTAGCCTGTGGGTGGTACGGCGTCGTGCGGGACCTCTGCCAGCCCGTGTACTTCCCCAGTGCCTGAAAAAGATCGGACTCGAACTGCCGTCCTTGGTCCGTAGTAACACGCTCTGGGCAGCCATAGCGCGAGATCCAGCCGTGGAGCAGGGCGTTGGCCACATCTTCTGCGGTGATTCGCTCCAGTGGATAAGCTTCTGGCCAACGCGATGCACGGTCGATCGCCGTCAGGAGGTAGCGGTAAGAGCCTGCTGGCGGCAGTGGACCCACGATGTCAATGTGTATGTGACGGAAACGAGCTGACGGCGTCGTGAAGTCTCCCAGTGGCGTGTGGACGTGCCGTGTAATCTTCGCGCGCTGACATTGCAAACACGCCCGAGTCCATACGCGTATGTCTCGTTTAACCCCGGGCCAAACGAAACGCGACGTAATCAGGCGCGTGGTAGCGCGTGTGCCGGGATGGCTCAGGCCGTGGACCGCGTCGAATACCTGTCTGCGACTTGGAGCTGGGACGACTAGGCGTTGGCGACCCGTCGATACATCACATAACACCCGGAGGTCGAGTCCTGGGACATCGACGTGGCGGAGCTGGAGTGCTGTGCTGCCGGCTAGCAGCTCGCGTAGCTCGTCGTCCTCGGCTTGCTGCTGGGCGATGCGGCTGAGATCCACCGGGCTATTGGCTGCTGTCAAAGCTTCGACGCGGGATAACGCGTCGGCGACTATGTTTTGGGACCCATTGACGTGCCGAATGTCCGTGGTGAACTGCGAGATGTACGTCAGGTGGTTCCTCTGCACGGGCGGGAGTCTCTCGTTCTGCTGCTGATAGGCAAAACATATGGGCTTATGGTCAGTAAATATTATTGTGTGTTGAGCCTCCAACGCGTGACGAAAATGCCGGACCGCCAAAAAGATGGCGAGTAGCTCCCGATAATATGCCGGCCACTGTGTTTGCTGCGGCGTCAGCTTCCGGGAGAAGAAACCCAACGGTTGCCACGCTCCTCCCACTTGCTGCTGCAAGCTGGCGCCGACTGCATTCTGCGACGCGTCGGTGAAAAGCCCGAGCTGTGCCGTAGGGTCCGGGTGAGCCAGCATCGTTGCGTTGGCGAGCGAGGCCTTGCATTTCTCGAAGGCTGCTGTACTGAGTGGGTTCCAGGGCACAGGGTGGGTGCCGCGGAGACCTGAGAGAGCCTCCTGGAGCTCTGCTTGATGCGCCGCTGCCTTGGGAAGGAAACGACGATAGAAATTTATCATTCCCAAGAAGCGACGGAGCCCTCTGGCGTTGGATGGGCGCTGGAAATCGCGCAGTGCGGCGACACGTTCTGGTACGGCGCTTACGCCTTCCGAGGAAACGTGGTAGCCGAGGAAGGTTACGGCCTGCTGGCCCAGCACGCTCTTTTCCACGTTGACGATTATGCCGTGCTGCGACAATCGGCGGAAAACGGTTCGCAGGTGTTCCCGGTGTTGCTCTGGAGACGCGCTGTAGATTAGAATGTCGTCGATGTACGGGAAGCAGAAGTCCAGCCCCTGTAACACTTCGTCCATAAACCTCTGGAACGTTTGTCCAGCATTTCTCAGTCCAAAGGTCATGAACGGGAATTCGAACATCCCGAACGGCGTGGTTATGGCCGTTTTCGGGATGTCCGTCGTGTGCACCGGAATCTGTGTGTATGCCTTAACGAGGTCGAGGACAGAATATATTTTGCTTCCTCGAAGGCTCATAGCAAAGTCCTGTACGTGCCGAACGGGATACCTGTCTGGGACGGTTCGCGCGTTCAGCGCGCGATAATCACCGCATGGGCGCCATTCTCCGTCTTTCTTCTTAGGCACGAGATGCAGCGGCGATGCCCACGGGCTCTTCGATCGTCGCGCGGTCCCGTCGGCGAGCATGGCCTCGAATTCTGCCCGTGCGATGTGGAGCCGCTCCGGTGCCAGGCGTCGTGGTCTACAGGAAACTGGGGGTCCTGGCGTCGTCCGGATGTGGTGAACCGTGGTGTGACGAACAACGCGGGGCGCGCCGGCCGGGCGCGTGAGCTCCGGGAATCGGCTCAGGAGGTCCTGGTATGGCGAGCACGTCGTCAGCACCCTGACGCTGGGTTGCGGCGATCGGTCCTTATTCGCGCTTACGACGCGGCCCGTCGTCCCGTCGAGCAGGCGCCCGCTTCGACAGTCCGGTAGAAGTCCAAAGTGTGCCAGGAAATCAGCGCCGATTATTGGCAACGCGACGTCCGCGATGACGAAACGCCATACGAACACCCGGTGCAGCCCCAGGTCGATTCGCATGGGTAGGCAGCCGTACGTGTTGATAGTACTGCTGTTCGCGGCGCTGAGCTTGTAGTTGGTGACCGCGCGCTGGCCCTTGAGTAGGTTGCGCGGGAAGCAACATAAGTCGGAACCGGTGTCGACTAGGAACCCATGTCCGCTGGTGTGGTCCCTAACGACGAGACGGCGTCCACTGGATGGGCAGCCGGCAGCTGCAATAGCCGGCTGCCTTACTCGTTTCCCTGGGTGTAGCTGCACGGGGGTTCGCAGCGTTGAGCCCGGCTACCGAACCGTCTGTGGTACCAGCATTTCCCGGTGCTGGCGTTGTCGCGGCGGCCACGCTGTTGTTCGGGCGGCTGGCGGCGTGCTGGCGGCCTTCGTTCGCCTCGTAGGGCTGCGACTTCCGCGGTGAGCGCCTCCAGGCGCTGCTCGAGTCTAGGGGCTGATGGGCCGTGGAGTTCATCTGCCTGATTGGTGGACTGTGAGCTCGTGCTGGCAGCGTGGACGTGCGGTGGAAGACCGGGTGTTGGAATCTCCATAAGCCTGTCAGCGATTTGGGCGGCCGTGGCGAGCGGTGCGTCTATATGACTTTGGACCGCGACCTGTACGTAGGCCGGCAGGCGCTGCAGCCACAACGTCCGCAGGAAATCGTCCGACACTTGAGTAGGCCCTACTAGGCTGCGGAGGTACCGCAGGAACTGCGACGGAGATCTGTCGCCAAGTTCGGCTTCGCTGAGCAGCAGCCGAGTTCTTCGCTCTTGTGAGGGCGAAAGTCTCTGTATCAGAGCTTTCTTTAAACACTCGTACTTGCCTGTTGCTGGCGGGTTGACGAGGATGTCCTGGACTTCCGCAGCCCATCTTTGTTCGAGGTGAGCTGCGATGTGGTTGAACTTGGTGGCGTCCTGCGTGATGCCGGCGATGGCGAATTGGCTTTCCGCCTGGGCGAACCAGACGTCCGTATTGTCCGCCCAGAAAGCCGGCAGCTTCGGTGTGATCCTACAGACCTGTGCTGCGTCATGGTGTTGGCCACGTGGATCCTCCTTCAGCCTTGCGATCTCCTGCTGTAGCTCGGCGATTTTGTTGTTCAAAATGTCCATCGTAGGGGTCACCAATATAGGAGAGACTCGTGCAGGGTTAGGATTCCCGGAGCCGGGAGTAATAAGCCTGGTCTCCTAAACTAAAACTTTATTCCACCACGTGGTGCGACTCTGGCCGTTGTCGGGAAGCACAGGTAGTGTGTCGCGCGAGAGCCGGAAACAGAATGGCGCTCTCCGTGTGCACGCTGTAGGAGCTCGGTAGGGTCCCGTTACTTGGTGGGGAGCATTGTTTGCATCCCCTAACGGGACGCGTAACGGGACCCTCTTGCTCGCGTGGGGACACGGAATATTCGTCCCCACAACCTCTTAAAATCAGCCGAGGTGTATAGGCTTGTGGGAACCTGAGTTCAAAAAACCAGAGAGAGAATAAGGCATCCCAAAAGGTAGTCTCCACCTTACCGAGAAGGTTCACCTGCAAGAGGTGATAACAGCCCCCGGAGGTTTCTTTTAACTGCGACGGTCGTTCACTGATATATATATATATATATATATATAATGAGAGAAAAAGATCGATCACGTCTGACGCTACCGCTACTAAACTACATCGATAGTATTCAAACGATCAATTAATATCGCTTCTGTTCCATTGGAGTGAAAATACTAGGTTTTGAGTTGAGTTTTAAGTCGCAGCTATCCTGTCAGACAGGATCTTCAAGTGAGTGGAGCCAAGCAGCGTCGGACCCTCGAGCGTTGTGGGTAAAAACATTAGCCTGTGAGCGGTTTAGTCACGCAACCATCAAAAATATATGCAAAATAATTTCATTAAACAATTCACGCGAAGCTAAGCAGGTCTGTTCTTATCCTTGTCGATGGTTACTATTATCCACATTACCTGGAGCAGAAAGAAGCTCATTATGTAATTACATATGCTGGAATTAAACACATTTTATTACACAAACTTGTTGATTAAATATACTGGCGCACAAAGAAACTGATTTATAATTCAGCAATCAGATTCAGAGTTATTAAATTTGTAATTATTAAGAACCTTGATGTAATATAACATCAGAATTACGTAAATATACGCAAGTCAGTTGTCCGTGACGTCAGCGAGTGTTCAACGGATGAGAAGACGATGTTAATGAATATTAGAATATGAACTAAAAAATTAATTATATCTCCTCATACCCTCATTGTCGTTAGTGTTTTATTTTTCCTCCGGAGAAGCTGTTCTTCTTCCAGAATAGAACTACATTTCTGAGAGTAAAAAGGTCAATCATCACGAAATATTTTCACTAATGGATTACTGTGGTAAAGTTGAAATTCATTAGACGAACATATTGCAGACCGGTTGTGGTTTGTGTGTGACTGAGAGAGAGTGGGGGATTTAAAAGCAGGGGGGGGGTAAAAACTTTCTGTTTTAATGAAGCGTTAAATTATAATTTCCAATGTTGGGTTTGCGTTTGGCAGTAGTGGCGCAAGGGTGATGTATGTGAGAGCAGCAGAACGGGGATGTCAATACCAGATACGAGATCTGCACACTAATCCATCATCATCCAGCTTTCAACGGAAAGTTACTGCTGTTTACCAAACTTGGTTTTATTTCTCTCGGGCGCTGAAAAGGATGCGCTTTTGAGTGAGTGTTTCAGTTGTGTTTTTTTTTTTACGATTCAAAAATAAATATCGCCACAGGGATGAATCTATCAATATGGTACTTCCTTTTTGATGTCGCCACAGAGCAATTACGTCATCGTTCTTGTGTTTTCTAATCGTAAATTTAGTTTTAACTAGACAATCACTAATTTTATCGTTCATATTCTACCGACGGCTTCGTAAGGATCTTCTATCTGCTGGAAAAGGGGAAACGTTACCACGAGCAATTAAAAGGCTCAATCCGATTCTCCCGTCTTCAGGCACACCGTAATTCAAACACTCGAGTGTTTTGCCGAAAAGTGTCCATGTTATTGGGGGAAACGCAAATATTGTATAAGCATTCAATCTCTTTGGTATATCCAATCTAATATTCCCAAAAATTGGACTTTCACTAAAACAATTAGACGATTTTAATGCTGATTTTATACTTTGATATATATATATATATGTATATATATATATAAGATATATATTATAATATTAAATAATAGACTCACTAATTTTCTCTGAGAGAAACATAGATGAATAACTGCTTCGTCCTGTTTATTTTTCCTGAATCCTTATCTCGGGGAAAACTCGTTTACTGCCGTGCGCAACTCCAAATTTTCTTGTGGAAAAACTATGGCAAGCGGAAAACTAAAGAACTATAAATGAAATTAAAGTAAAAAAAAAATCAACTTGTTAGGCTGAAATTTCTTATGAAAATTTTTTAAAACCTTATAAGAAAACGGACGCGAGGTTTTCACTCCTCTTAAGGTGTTGTAAATTTAAATTTAATGATTTAAACTAAAAATTCCAAGTAAACGAAATTTTGACAATTACGATAAAGTATAACACGATTATGTAAAAAAATAATGAATCAGTATATACAGACACTTTATATTTTTATTTATAGCGTAACGACGTTTCGATACATGTTCGTATCTTCTTCAGGTTTTGTTTATAAAGAGGAGGTTAAATTTGGATACTAATTGTACAAAGTACCGCGTTGGTGTGAAGTGAATTGGTTGTCTGGGATCAGTTTTCTAAATTTTGTGAACATGTTAATTGTGTTTCCTTTAGTTTGGCTCTGTTTACTGAGTACAATTACTCTCTAAATTTAACCATTTGTAAATACCTCATCTTTAGGAAGAACATCTGAAGATGATAAGACCACGTATTGAAACGTCGTCACGCTCTAAATAAAAAATAAAGTGTCTGTATAAGGTCAAAATATTGATTTATTAATTCATAAACAGACGTAAAATAAAAAACCATGTAAAAAATACAGAACATTACTTACAATTAATAATACAAAGTGTAGAAGAACATAAACTTCTAAGTTGCTATTTTCACACACGTTGCTGCCTAAATGACTATTACATTTACACAGCTGTTGATAGTATCTTTGAATTAAAAATAACAATGTATGGAAAAGAATAAATGGACTACTATCACAAGGAATTTTAATTATTAGTATTATTTTTTTAAAATTAATGGTCATATCTTTGGAAACAACATGCAACATTTCGATCATTAACCTGGAATAATATTAACATTCTTCATCTAAATTTTTAACATTATGTTAATCGAAATTAATTATTTTTTAACGCAACTGAATAATTATGTACGTTAAATTTCAAATTGTGTTTATGTTCATTGATGCAAGTTTTTAAAGTGCGTTTCGTCTGACCGATATAACATGCACTGCAGTCTAAATCTTTAATTTTGTAACTAACATTTTGTTGTTCTAAAATGTTAATTTTGTCTTTAATATTTTTTTTGACTTAGTTTAAATTATTGGAGGTTTTAAAAATTACCCGAGTGGAATAATTATTAAATAAGTCAATACGCTTATACCGTACCTTTTAGATATCGGTTGTACTATAAAAACAATTTAAGTGGATTATCGTAGTTCATTTTAATCAAACTAATTTTGATGTATGAGTATTCTTCTAAGGTGTCAACTGAGAGTTATAAATTGTCGCCATTGTAGTTGCTTCCGCGAATTGGAGGCCAATTTATAAAGTCGACGCCTCTTTATTTCTCTATCTCAATATGTTTTGTGCCTCCTACACGTAAGCTGGTAATCGGAGTGTGAAATGGCTGTCTCCATGTGCCGTGGTTAGTCCACTTGACAGAGTTTGATTGGATTGGGATTGAGTTATGAAATTTGCATCATAGGCGCGTTACCTCTCCACCTGTCTGTCTCGCCATCTGACCAATGTGCCCATAATGCAAAAAAAGATCAATCAAACACCCCTTTTTTTAACTATGTTGAACCCGGTAATTTATCTTTCAGGTATTTCACGTCTGATTTAGATGCAAAAGAAGACAACGGAGAAAGTTAAATTCATGCGATAGAATTAGCTTTTATTTTTTAAAAAATCTTCTACAAGTGTTAGATATGCATCTTACAAGCAATAAACATTTATATAATTTGCTGCTTATTAATAAAATAAATAAATTATAATTTTACGTAATTTTATTTGTTTTTTCTTTGAATGATCATTTTCTCATCAAAGAATTAAACGTTATTATTAAACATTAACCGACTCTTTATAACGCGCAAAATAAATAAATATTGCCAATAAATCAGTCAGAATTAATTTACAGTGTTTCAACATTTATTAGAAATATATATATTCGTATAATTATCAACCCAATAACCGGTCGACATTATTTACCGTAATGTTTCTGTGAAGTTGTCCGATCATATTGATCTATAATACTAATCGATTAATATTATTAATCTAAATATTTTATACATTAATTAAATTAATCTAAATTCTTATGTAATATATGTACAATTATACTGCTCTTGCATATACACAGTTGCAACATTTATTGACAATATTCTCATATGTTTATAACTTCCACTGTATAATGGTTGTCACATATGTTGTAGATATTGTATATCGTATACCAAACATTTGTTTAGTTTTCATAATTTTTATTTTATTTTTATAAATTTAAATAAATAAACATTAGACAATTTTAGATCAGAAAAAAGAATTTATTAAATTAACAACGTTTCATCGCTTTGAATCTGATGAGGTCGCAAATGAAACGTTGTTAATTTAATAAATTCTTTTTTCTGACTTAAAATGGCCTGATTTTTATTTATTTATTAGTTTTATCAAAGTCATTTAATAAACCAATTTTAAATTCAATATTTTATACATAATTATTTTAATGTCAATATTATTGCTTGAATAATATACACCAACTTCACAACCTGAATTCAAATTATTTAGAATACTGTTCCTAATGCACAATTATTCTTAACGTTTAATTTTAAATTTGCTATTCTTTTTATGTAAAATGGATACAACGCCGAAATAAACATTATGATTATGTTGTTTGTCAATCGGAAGATTGATATTGGACGTTTGCTCCTAGATACGAGTAGTTATTTAACGTTTTGTTTGCCCAGTGTAGCAGGAATTACAATCGGAGCAAGAGATTTTGTTAACTACATAATGTTTGCTCTAGGTGAAAAGTGATTGGGGAGACATTTTAATTTCTAATATATTATTATAAAATTTAGTTTATTTAATTCTCAATAAATTGTGAAATGGTTTTATGTAAAGGATTTTTTCAAAAATTTCATTTTCACTTGCTTGCATGAAGTACCTTTTAATTCTATATTACTACGAAGCTGCTAAGTGAATGTCGAGACAAGTCTCTGTACCTCACATATTATCGAAGTGGTTTTCGTAAGATGGTAACGGTTTACGTAGCAGGGATATACATTGGCTTGTCTCTCTCCGTCTCTAATCCTCGGAGGACGACATGACGCGATATCAACATTCCGTGCTCGTCGTTATTCAGAACTCGGCACGAAACAGGGAATTGGCTCCTTCGTATGCATACATGGTCCTACATTCAGACACCCCTAAATAAATTACACACTCGCGAAATACTCGCACACGCGCAGATCCTGTTCCGACGAATTCATTTTCTGCTACTTTAAATTTCCTGAGGACGACGTCGGCTTCAGCATAATAAAATCTCTCAGGTGACGACGTTGGCAAGTCGTCGTGAACCTTGGCACTACTACTTCAGCTGATGTTGACACTTTGTTGACGTAAAATAGTTGAACTACAGAAGTACCCCGACCGCAACACTCATGCCTTCTCTTACAGTGACCTCTGCTTAATTTCTCCACCCATAGTCAATTATAAACTGCGATTGACTCGGCCACTTAATGTTCAAATATTTTACTGTTATACCGACTCAATTTCCCTTTTTTGTAATAGCAACATTAGGACACCGGTCCTGCACATCATAATCTATCTCGGAGATCAACCGGGTTTTGCATAATTGTAGAACGCAACGTTTCGACGACTAAAAGCTCTGTCGTCATCTTCTAGGCGAAGTGAACTCCGAGAACAATATATTGAACAACTGCACCGGGAAAGGCTTCAATCTTTGATAATCTATCTGTTAATAAACTCGAATGTTCAACTAAATAAATTATCTCTCAATGTTGCGTTCATAACTATTGTCTTTTACGAAAATATTTTCCTTGCAATTAGCTCAGAATTATTTAGCCCGGTGTCGCAAGGATCTTTTTTTTTGTTTTAATTAAAGGTTTATAATGGTCGCGTTAACAACTTGGTCATTGGCAACCCATCAATAAATTACAAATAGTGCTTGAAAGAATAACTTTACATTTCAAATGTGGGTTTCTTACATTTACATTTTACAATTCGCATTTGTTACTCATTTATCATAATAATAGGATAATTAATTATATTAACTTATTTAAAGCTGCGACTGTTGCAAATTCCACTGTACTGTAGTTATAGTTAGTTTTTATTAGGAAGAGGCGAAGGTCTTCTTCTGAATATGTATCACTCTCTTGTTCCTTAACTAAATTTATGAGCCTTTTTATTCTACTTTTTGCCGTTTTATCATTTAAGTGTGGGTAAAAAGAGTCAAATACATTTATGAATGATGTAGAGGATATTTGGTAATCTCTAATAATGGTTCTTGGGTTCTTTGAATCCGTAGCATTTAGTATGAGTCTTTAACTGTTCCAAAGGGATAGTTGGAGCACTGGTTTCTTCTTCATATAATATTTTTAGTGGACCTAATGATTGACTAAGCGCCTTATATTTATGATCCTGAATGTTTTGTTTTGTTTTCTTGGGTGGATTAGTTCTTGTCTTATGTTCAGGATTACTGTCGTCTTTCTTATCAGCTTGGCTCGTCGAGCTCGTAGTTCTTTTTTTGTTTATTAGTTGTGAATTATCCATGTCCGTTTTTTGAGGGTTAATTATTTTAATTGCGGGTGCCGAGTTCTTACACTGAATT
Source organism: Zhengitettix transpicula (assembly GCA_037074705.1). Lineage (NCBI taxonomy): Eukaryota > Metazoa > Arthropoda > Insecta > Orthoptera > Tetrigidae > Zhengitettix > Zhengitettix transpicula. The sequence goes on along the minus strand of CM073592.1, from coordinate 20,779,461 downwards.
TTGTCATAATTTTCATTTGCAGTCTGATTATTCTTTAGTATTGCATCTCTATTAGGACAATTTATCGCGATATGGTCGGGACTTTTACAATGCTATAAATATGTAAATAGTTTGTCCAGTTTCCCCCTTTTGGTTCTGTTTTTCCTGCCTCTGCTTTCTATTTTAGTAAATATCCATGACGACATCCCTCCGTACCTAGCGGCAGGAGATGAATACCAGGAAGTGATTAGTGTTGTGTGCGTTTCCTAAAGATAGTGTGTATGATTGTGGTGACTAGACATATGTGAACAGATATGAATTGTGTGTGTGTGTGTAACCTGTTAGTATTAATTCTGTTTATATATAATTTATCTACTGTACATTTGTGACGAATCCTATTTCCTCTTAAGAGGGCTAATGATGAATAAATCTATCTAATTATAGCAGTTATCGTTCTGCGTTGCTAGATCCACCCTACAGCTAGTGTCTTCATATTGCACCATTATCGAAATCGGAAGGGAATTTAGCTTATCCGGGTTAATGAAGAATTGCCTTCTGAAACTTTTAATGCGAGAAAATCTTCGGTCACCAGTACTTATTCTAATATCCGATATTTTAGAGTCTGGAATTATATTTAGCTTTTCTAGTTCTAGCACAATATTCTCGTTTGGGATAACTGGGCATACATTTGACAAGATTAAACGGTAGTATTTTTGCATTAAAGGTCTTATATTTACCATCTCACCCCTTATTGTTGTTGATTTATGAACTTTTATTAGGTTTTCGACATCCTCCTTAGATGTTAGAAATGCGCATATTCTGGAATTGGCTATTTTAGAGATGTACGGGGTCAATAAAATTAGCTAAACCTATTAGGTACTTATCTGTATTTAAACTTGCAACAGCGTCCAGAATTATGGCATGCATTTTATCCGGTTCATGCTCCGTGGCCATCACCTTCGAATACAATCTAGTCTCCATATTCTGTGTAGACGTCATCTTCAGGTATTCCTCTTCTTTACACTTTCTGGGAGTAGTGGACTTTCCTTTATATAGCTTAGATATCCTTTACACGATAATAGCTAGGCGGAATCCGCCGGAGCAGCTCCGCTTGAACCACTGGCTACTGTTGTAAACACACTCGGGCACTGGAAGAGTTCTAGACACTGTTTACCCTACCATGGCTGGAAGCGAACTAAGGATCAATTATTGGTCACTTTTCTATCATTTTGTACATTAATTTTTTCAGCGAAACAGATCGACGGATCTAAATATTTGACTTGAACTTGGTTTATTAAGAAATTCTCAAGATCAAGATGAAAAAAAGATCCATGTATTTTCAAAACATTTTAACTTTTCTTCAGCATGTGAATTATATTTTGTTTTGAACTTGTTAATTGAATTTATTACACAAATTAGAATCCAAATAGTTCTGATTTAACTTCAAAGATACCAAGAATAGTTTCTATGTTCTATCGAATTAGTAAATTAGACTCAATTTTTCCTCATTTGTGTGTCACCTTATGAAGTCAAAAATTAGAGACGAAACGTTGTATGATTATTTTATATTATTTACATATGTTGTCACTGTAAATATCAATTTCTTGATAGTTACTGGCTAATATATTAGGTTTATATACTTAAATGTCAATTTAAAATCACTTTCAGCAACTCCCTTAGACGGTGTCTTTCCTAAAATAAATGTGAAATAGCACCGATATTTTTTTTGACAAAGAAAAAAGCGGAGAACGTTTTAATTCTCTTTTATTGCTCATTTTTGAAGCTTGATTCAAGAAAATTTTGTTCCAAAGTACAGAAACAAAAATTTGTATGCGTTAAATAGCGGGTTGGTTAAATCTAAACTAGGAAATATAGTAATTCTATTGGTCTGACTAACGTTTGTGGTCGAGCTGTTCCTAAATCCGTTTCAATACCTGCGGGAAATAGATCCCGCAAAGTGCACCCTTCAGCAGTATTCTTCAATTTAGAGCGATTTAGCAGCGGGGAGTTTTGTGGTGGACGCATTAGTTTCCGTTATGAAGCCCATGTATTGAATTATTTCCCATCTGTGTGCAGCCAGCAGAATGAATCCGTTTTTAATTGATGAAATTTTGTGCGGTTCCTCCCCTACAGCACACCGGTTTCGATTGCAGATTATGGACCAGTAACAAAAAAAAAAAATTCCATCACACTGAAATGTGTGTGTTTGTTGATTACTAAAGTAATCCTGTTGGAATATACTATTTTGTTACAGACTATTATTGGTTTGGTAGCGGGTATCATTTTAAACATCTGCTATCCATCAACAATCGATTTATCTGGTTATTTTAATATCCTATAGAATTTAATGAATTATTACATTAATTTAAATGGACGTATATTTATGTAATTTTCGTCATTCCTGTTATTTTTAAGTAACTTGAATCGAGTTATTTTGAAAATTTCGTGACGCAAATTTCAGAAATACGTACATAGACTGTTTGAAAACATTCAGGCATTCTTACTTAACCAGAGAAGAGAAACGATCGACGTCCCTTCATAAAGTATCCCGAGAGAAAAAATTACCGCTACTGCTCAACACTGTGATGAGGATTTTTAAGCCGTTGTATCTCTCTGTCGATAAGTTCTCAGATTGGTCAGAATTTGTCAGGAAATCCAATGTGGCTGGTGCCATTTCAATTTATTACTTATCGTCCTACGTGACGGGTGAAACTAGTTTTCGACTTTTTATTAACTCCCATTGTCTACTCACCCGCTTAAATTACGGATTTAATTTTGTTACTGGAGTTCGCCTATTATAGCAGAATCTCATTATACATTAAAATTACACAAGGAACCAAGAATTAATAATAAAACATTTTTAATTGGGTGAAACTATCTCAATAAAGAACAAATAAATTGAAAGAATGGTTGTGTTTCTTACATTATAAATAGAAAATTTCAAATTTTATAATGGACCTACAACCAGAAATCTATTGATTGCAAAGCATTAAAAAAATATGTATACCATGAGAAACGTTTCCTGACTTTTATAAGATGTGAATGTTGTACTATCGTATGAAAAAGAAGAGAGTTATTTCCAATGCAGTGTACCAAATTACAATTTCTTGGCTTATTCAAAATAATTGTCAGGCCAGTTTCCTTATAGTCAAGCAGACAAACAGCTACTTATCAAATTTTTCAATATATATCAATTATAAATTAAAGTTCGGTGAATTTATGTCGATCATTCAAAAGCTTTCAGAGGACGAACAGAAGTATCCTTATTTGATAACTTTTAGGGGTTTTGCAGAGACTCATTATTAACTTGGTCATTGTGAATAAAAATAAATAAATTATCGAGGCCTCACTTATGAATGTGCAAATCAATTACATTCTGAGTTCCACAAGGATCACTCATGGGCCACTTTGCTTTTTTTATTATTTATATAAATGATGTGTGAAACATGTTTCAACCTTTCAAATAAAGTTATTGTGTTAATGGAACTGGTGGCAGAAACAAGCAATGACAAAATGAAATAATAATGGCAACAACAGCAGTTGAGCTAATGTTTTATGACAAATAATCTGTAGTAAATCATACAATAGCCGTAGTTTGTCAACTTCACTTCATCAAATAACAGGAAGATCAACAACTATATACTGTATGTACATTTTTGTCTTGAAATTTGTTTAAAATGTCAAACAAACTCATTTCAGTTTGTTATACAGGGAAGTTTTTGCACATTGCCTACAAAAATTGTCACCAATACTGTTGTTATTTGCTCACTCACATTGCATAAAGTACATAAAAAAATTTTAATATAGGGATAACTGATTCCATATCTGATATGGAAACCTATGTTTGTCAGTCTGCTGATTTTTTCACTGCATTAATACAATTAACTTATTTCAGTAAAATTGTGAAACCCATTGACATATTTGAAATCCTCCATTGGCACCACAGGTATTGTCCACTCTCCGATTTAATTATTCTGCATTTATATGAAGTATATAAGAAATGAACATTAATTTATTATAAGTGAAATAATATTGACTGAAGAAACCTTTCTACTCAATTAACTATTTTTCATAACTTACAAATTATGCATTTAACTGCAAGTCAGTAATGTGTGATAGCAAGTATGCTTTTAAGTCTTACTCATCTCTATGGTTTTCTTTTCATATTTTTGTAAGTGAATTTGGTTTCAGTAGCTTGCAATAATTCCAACAACAGGTTTTTTTTGCTTGACTAGATTATGATCAAATATTTTGAATTATTTTGGTAGTGTACTTTATTTTGCCAATATATGCACTAACTTTTCTTATTTCTTTAAACAATTTTCTTTAAGTATTAATTTCTTCATTTAACTATTAGATGTCCTGATTTAATTTCAAAATTTTCTCATCCAGCCATTAAATTTTTGGAATTTCTCTATTTATAAATATTAAATAGTTTCCTCGTCTATGAATTTATTTTTATACTAATTATTATTTTTTGCAGTTATTGTAATTATACATTTTCCCATTTCTGTATTTTGGATTTCTTTTTTTAATTATGTTTGTCTTTTTCTACTTCTTCAGTAGAGGATTAATGCAATCTGTAAATCTAATTCTAAAATGAAGAGGAGACAAAATAAATACATAATGTACTTTCAACACTTTATTTTTCTACATCAAGTGATGTGATAGATGAAATATTTTCCAACTTGAAATAAATATTATCAGAAGGTATAAATTTAGAAAATTAGCTGTATCTTATTGGACACTGTAACAAATATAACTCTTTCATATTGAAATTTGGTTATTAAAAGTACAAAAATGTGGTGTACAATACAAAAAATTAAGCTTTACTACATGGAAAATTGTAAAAATTATTGCACACAAAAAAAGAAGATGAACAGAATCTTTACCCCAAGTTGAAAGGAAATACTTTGGCATTAAAGTTATTTAATTACTAAGCACTTTGTAATCATAAACTTTTCAAGTAAAACCTGAGTAAAAATACTATATTAGACTTGATGGTCTGAGTCTTAGGTTACTGCACAAAAAAATGAAATGATAAAATAAATAAACATTTGAATGGAATGGCAATTTACAGTAAGGTGCATTGAATATATTATACTTTATAATTTACACAATCTGTACAACTTTACTTACAAAATATTACACTAGAGAATGGTGGAGGACTGGCACAAAGGCCACACACATACACACACAGACACACTCACAACAGCACAACAAAAATAGAGAAGTCTATAAAAGTTCAACTTTGGTTTCAAAATCTTGTTCACCGATGGTTCATCAGATTGGAACCATGGAGTGAAGTTTGGATTGGTGAATTATTGTTCCCCAGAATCATCATGGATGTCTTCCGTAACTCCAGCTTTTTCCAACCATTTCTGTTTATTTTGCCTCACTCCTTCCACTAAAGGTTCCAGCTTGTCTGATAGCATTGCAAATGCCTGTAATAGAAAGATCACATTTAATGATTAAAAAAATATACTTTTTAAATTTATGTTTAGTCAAATGTTTTGATCATTGTAATCAGTTTTCAAATACAAGTCTTAATCTGTGAAGTATGTTATTATTCTCATTATAAACAAAAAATATTTGCAATTTAATAAGTAAAACATACCTCATATATTGGTAGACATATTGAATCTATAAATCCTACTTGCATCAGTGGAAGCTGGTCCTCTTTTTCTCTATTCATTATGTCCTAGAAAGAAAAAATAGTGTGAAAATTGGTCAGCTTTACAGATATTATAACTCTTTATTATTAAGATGGAATAAAAAAAGTATGAAAATATTTGAAATATTTTTTTTTAGGGCAACAGGCTACATGAGGGTAATCCACTTAGGGCAACTCCCCTTTAATAGCATAGGAAGGGATTTGAAAGGGGGGATGCGGAAGGGTGGAGGAAGGTAGCCAAGGGTTACTAGGGCCCCCGGGCTATCTTTTAAGGATCCTACCCGGCATTTGCCTAAAGAAATGCAGGGAAAACCCTAGAAAAACCTGCATCTTGTAGGTTGGGCATTGGGTACTTGTCCCACGCCCTTCCGATAGCGGGAGAGGAGTTTGCTGTGGAAACGCAGCATTCCCTTCTCCGTGCCTCGATCAGTTTAGGAGGCAGCTGGCCGACTATTCCAATGGGAATAGCGGACAACTCTTACCGTATGCCCAAGGTTTGTGACCCCGGAACATACACCTCTCAGAACAGGCTGAGGTGCCTCGGCTTGTGGGAACCTTAGTTCAAAAACGGAGAGGAAAAGGCATACCCAAAGGTAGCCCCTTCGTATCTCTCCTAAAAGGTTCTGTCTGCGAGAGAAAATCTCTCGCAGGTTACCTGCGAGAGAATCCTCTCGCAGGCAATATTTGAAATATTTTTTTTTTTTTTTTTTTAGGGCAATAGGCTACATGAGGGCAACTCCCCTTTAATAGCATAGGAAGGGATTAGAAAGGGAGGATGCGGAAGGGTAGAGGAAGGTAGCCAAGGGTTAACTAGGGCCCCCGGGCTATGGTTTAAGGATCCTACCCGGCATTCGCCTAAAGAAATGCAGGGAAAACCCTAGAAAAACCTGCATCGGGTAGGTCGGGCATTGGGTACTTGTCCCACGCCCTTCCGATAGCGGGAGAGGAGTTTGCTGTGGGGACGCAGCATTCCCTTCTCCGTGCCTCGGCCAGTTTAGGAGGCAGCTGGCCGACTATTCCAATAGGAATAGCGGACAACTCTTGCCGTATGCCCAAGGTCTGCGACCCCGGAACATACACCTCTCAAAACAGACCGAGGTGCCTCGGCATGTGGGAACCTTAGTTCAAAAAAACCAGAGAGATGTGAGAGCATCCCCAAAGGTAGCCCCCGCCAGAGCTCTCTGGGAAGGTTCACCTGCGAGAAATCCTCTATTTGAATCCTAAATATAAATGATGAAATGCAACTTCCAACTGCTACAGTTTTCAAAATTGATATGAATCTAACATATCTGATGAGCTTTTTTGATTATAAATTAAATCAGTTAGTTAAAAAAATATAAGTATTTCCAATCAGCAAAATAAGTACACCACATAAGATATGCTTCAATTTAATTATTGAAACTGGTACGTAAAATGTTAAAATGGAAACCAGAAAATGACTTTAATGAACAATTTCTTTAAAATGGGAAACAGTGAAATATATTGGTTGCCTGAAATTGAAGGCCAATGTAGCTATACCAGCCAAGAAGAAACATTTCAAATTTTTTGAGGCTCTAGAATCCTTATTCAAGACATATTAATTCAATTTGTGACTGTCTCCTGGAGAAGAAGAATTGTGCCTCCAAAATTTTGAATGTTTCTTTCTTAGTGTCACAGTAACACTGGCCCTCAATTTAAGGTAAGCCAGTAATTCTCTGCTGTCTTTCCAGTCCATAAGAATGAAGAAAGAAAGTAAGGAATATGTGGCATCATTAAAATTATAACATTATTCATATTAAGAAATTTAATTGTGGAAACTTGCACAAAATATTAAAATATTGGCCTCAGACTGCAAATGTGCATTTATATTGAAGAGAAAAATTCATTCTGTATGTATGTTACTGAACAAATGGATATGCGAGTTCCTTTAAATTGGCATTATAGAACAATATATGTTTTTTATCAATTGTTTTTTAATGAAAATAATATAACATTATTGAAAACTAAGAAATTATAAATTGTTGTGTTTAACTGTGATTAAAGAACTTAATAGCTTTATTTGACGCAGATTTATTAGTAGTTACACTCTCGATTACACTGCCATTGTTACTTGAACTGTCGTATTCTCAACTGTTTTTGACATCTTAGAAATATATAACTTCTTTGATGAATAGAATTTAAAATTTAAATACTTCAATTAAACTTTCCTTTAACATAAATGTGTGGTAAATGAATTTTTTTTAAAACAACTTGGTCAACTACATTCTGATCATATAATTGTTATAATGAAAAGATATAATAAAATTTCCTAATATGTACAAATCATAACAATTGAGGGAGCATAACACCTAGAATCTATTAAATTTTGAAGGAACAACTTATAGATACTAATCACTTGAATAATAATGGATAAAAAGACATGATTACACTAAATGTCTAAATAAACTTATTTAGAATATTTATTTGTATAAGAAGGAAACATACAATTTTAAGTCTGGAACAAGCAGTATATGAATTTGTCCCACTTACTATAGGAGTAATGTTCAGTTCATGGCGTTCAATATCTCCTTGCTCAAAAAACTCACTTGATACAAGCTCTGCAACCTGGAAGAGAAAAGACACAATCACTAAGGTATTTATTTAGTTCCAATTATTAGTACAAAATTATACATAGAGACATTTATTTAATGTTCAGATATTGTTCAATGTCTACTTACTCTCTTTTCAACATCCCATGGCTTTGTAATGGCAGCTAAATCACAAACTGTCATGGTCATTCCTCTCAGTAGTTCACGATGATCATCACGGACCCAATTGTATGATCCAGTACGGACCAAATTCAAGAAGGCACCTCGCTTCCTTAAAACAATGAAGGAAGAAAATACATTTAAAACATTTATTACTCACAATGTTACCATCACAAAACAGAAGTTTTTAACAAATTATTTGAGTAATTTCTCCACACTTTTATATTTATGTCACTTTATTCCTTGAATTTATTTAATGGGAAAAAAAATTATATTTTTACATAAATAATTCTATTTGTCGATTTATTTTCATTTTTTTGATTGTTTTTTCACTTTTTACTCAAGGTTAGTTTTTATTCTTGTAAAAATTCTTATTTATGTTAATTTGAAGTACTTAAATTTCAAACAATTACATGAGATTATATCCAATAATTTGATTTGAAATCTTTATATCAAATATTTAAAAAATTAATTATTTCATCTGAATTTTTGAATGGTAGGGAGAAGTATTCCAAAGTTCTTTTACCTAAAATATACAGCCAGGTCAGTAGATAGTATAGCATCTTCCAATACTTTAATTATTCTAGAATATTCATCTGGAGACACATTACCAAGGATCTGGTTGCCCTGAAGAGGAGAGAAAAGCTACTTTAGTATACAGCAAACACAAGGGACAAAGCTTTAATGATCAATTTCTCAAATGAGGAAGGAAAATTCCAATTATTACATAAATAAAACACAAATATGAATTCTTTAAGAAGTTCAAATGTAAGCAATAATGTGAAATAAAGTCGGATCAGATAAAAGTTTAACAGTCAAAATATTTCTGTGCTAAATTGTCTCAATTGGTAATTAAATACTTTGAAGAGAAAAACAATATACATTTGTTACAGTTTTTAATAAAATGTTGCAAACAAGAATTGGAAAAGCTTGTGTTTTAGTGGTTTCACAATAAAGATGAGTTGAAAATGTTAATTGTGATCATGATATTTTACTTACTGGACTGTTGAGGATCATGATACACTGGTCAAAGTGATGGTGTTCCATTGTTGATGTGGAGTATAACTGAGCAAGAGGTGAAGATGCCCTGAAAGTAATATAAAAAATGTTTAACGATTTTCATAAATGTGTAATAAGCGTTAAAATGTGCCTACTTCTTATTTAGGTTTTGACAATAAAATAGCCAATAATGAGAAATATACAGATTATATGACATTTAAGGTAAATATTCATTGAATACAGGATGTAGAACATTAATTTCCTAAAATTTTATATATTCTGAAAAAAACACACTTTGAATATAACAGTACTATGTTACTGAATGAGACTTAAAATACCATAGGTTTAATATAATATGTATTGTAAATGAATGGTTAGCTACACACTGACACACAAGATTTCATTTTCAATTTGAAGTCTTAAATTCTATTTTAAACATGTCAGATAGAAAATATACATATTCTGACAATTCTTCTACAATCACAAATTTTTCAAATGCGAAATTATGATCTACGGTAAAGTTAATTTGCAATAACTAAAGAGTAATTATATAAGTTACCAGGAGGAGCTTATAACAAGTTGAAAAACTTACTTTATTTGAAAAGAATTGTTAGTTCCCCTGTGATCCAAATCATGACACAAACAGGCTATAATTAGAGCCAAACATTCCATTTCTCCAAAAATCTTCCACCATTGAGTAGCCTGTGGAAAGTAAATTTACTAATATTAGCCTTCAATTGGGTTTTATACTTTGTACATTTTATTGCCTTATAATAAAATATACATACTGTTATAATAGCAAACATCATTTGTGCTACATTGAATGCATGTCGCCAGTTGTGGTAAGTCACATTGCGATAATTTTTCTTCACACTCAACAACCACCTACAGAGCACTTCATAATCTATATGAAACCTTTCAATTAAATCCAGGTCTAGGAACATTCTTACACAAGCCTGAAACATTGAACGTTAATTTTATTATAATTCAGGCAATTCAAAGATAATTTAACTACTTTAAAAAGCACCACATAGCATGTTTTCCTAACATTTAAATAAAAGTTAGTTAGTGGAATTTTTGAGACTAGTAGTATCTCAAATATGCTCAAAAAGATATATGATTGAATTCATCCTTACTGTAACTTTTTAAGAGAAGGCAGTAAACATTTTTATTTATATATGACAGATTTCTTAGTTTTATTTCCTGAGATAAAGTCAACCTTTATGGGTTTAAACACACATTAAATCTTTTCTTATCCCTTTTTATTTTTCCAAAATATTTTGCCTCTCTTGTTGATTGATGATGCAAAGTAATTAAAAATTTTGATTTGAGTAATTTTGTTTGATATTAATTTATCTCAATTAAGGACATAATTGGAGGAATAATTGTTCTTATTTTTGATGTAACATGCTGAGACATAATAAACATATACAGATGTTTTTATAAAATAATGTTGAATATAGTAAGATTATATATTTGGTATTAAAAATAGATATTAGTAACAAAATATAGTATTGAGATTTTGATACATTTATGGATAAGAAATCACTTCAGGGTTACAAAAATTCTTTCTGTATATTTACCAGTTTACAGTTCCAAAAGTCATGTAGGCTGTCATTTTTATTTCATAAAGCATATAACTGCTATAACTGAGTTTAAACAATATTTAGTTAATAATATTAACATAAAATAAATTATGATCTTTAGACACACCTTCAGAGTATCATAGTCATCCATGTAGATATCATCGAACTTGAAATCATGGAGTTTGTAATGTTGTGCAGATGGAACTCTCAAGCTCTGAAATGATAAAATATGTTAACAGTGATAAAGTGAATAAGCTATAAGCAGAATGTACAAAACCTTTTGTCACACATGAATGTACCTTCAGTCTTTGTGCATCTTCCAGTGATGCTGAAGCATGGTAACTCAATACCTCCAGTGTGACACTCTGCTTAGCCATTGCTATCACAGCCTTTTCATACCTGTGTACAAAGATAGAAACATTAACATTTATTACAATAGAAAAAATATAGAAGCTCTGCACTGAAAGTGTATATTAAGATATTTACATGTGCGTGTTGTGTATTCCCATGCCACAAAATATAGCAAAGGCTTCTACAAAGTTTTCATCATTCTTTGTGAAAGCCAAGTCATCAAATTTGTTGATTAGCTGTAAAAGAGACATAGGTGTTCACCATAATATGAAATGTTTATGAGAAACTTGGCATAAGTGTTTAATATTAAGTTAGTTTCATAAAAAGAAAATGAATGTGAATATTGAAATTAATAAATAGATAAAAATTTATATTTTACTAAATGTAACCCTTAAATTGTGTAAAAGTAATACCTGAATAACACCAATAATTTGTCCAGATGAATTCTTTATGGCCATACATAAGATACTTTTGTGAATGAAATTTGTGCCTTCATCTACAGATGGATCAAACCTTTCATCTTCATATGAATTTGTAATATTTACAGTCTAAAAAAGAATTGAGTTCATAATATAGCATTAAAGTTTGTATATGGACTATGCAGAATTATTTAACTATTAAAAAAACAATATGAATCAATAGAAAACTTGAAAAAGAAAATTGGAAGTTATACTACTTTAGTCAATATTTCATTATTTTCTTTACTCCCTATTGGTTGAATACCAATTGAGAAAAAACAATACATAAAATTAGTACCAAGATGTAAATCTGTTACAATGAAACTTAAACACAGTATATTTTCTTTTTGCAATTTAATGGGAGCTAAATAATTTTTTTGGGATGTAATATATAGGAGAACTATCTTTCTATAATTATGTTCCGATTTTCATCGATGTTACAGCATATTTAATCAATGAATATGTAATAATTAGCGGTAAATTCTGAAACACAGGTGTAAAGAGTACTTCTGTAAAAGAATTTAATTCACTTAAAGCTATGTATATTTTGGTTTAGTAATGAAAAAACAGTGCACTCACCTCGCCTGTGGTAGCAACATAACCCGTAATACCAACATTTATTGGGAAGCGGCTCTCAAAAGGACTGAAAACGAGATTAAACAATGACTTACTTCATGAACTTAACAGATATCATTTATTTGATTTATATATTGTTTTTTACAGAATAAAATGTAATTGTAAGAATGGATTCTTGTTCATTCCAGATATATTAAAGTACTTTATAATCTTGTCAATCAGTTTATAAATATGTTGTTTAACAGATTCTCTTTTATAAATAGATACCTTGTTCTAGAATCATTGTCTTCTCCATTTAAATCATTTGCTTCAAAATCAAATACTCTTGAAAAGCTTCCTTTTGAAGCTCTGTGGACTAGTAATACCTGAAATAATAATAATTTTTCTTTGATACTTGAACCTATGATATTGTAAGTCTATTTCTCTTAATTAAAGTTATGTATAGTCTTATACAAAAAGAGTATAAGATAATGAAGAAGTATGAGTAGTATAGAAATTCAGAATGAAATAACTAATCAATTGCAAGTTATATATGTTTTATGTAATTAGGCTACTTTTAATTAAAAACTACATGCATAAACTGTCTTAAAGACTTCAGCATACATTTTAATTATATTTATAAGAACTAGAAAACGTAGCTGTTTAATATAATTTGGTTTATACATTTTACGATGAATTTGATTCTTGTAAGGTTTCTAATGTACACTCATGGCAAACTTGTTATTTAAATTGTAAAATTAAATATTCACAATTATATTTAATATGAAATTTACTTCATAATAATTTTGAAAACTACAGAAAAAATTGTGATTTAATGTAGTCTTCTCTGAATCTCAGGATTTCAGTTCAATATTCAAGTATTCTCCTGAAGGTACATATCATTGTGAATTATGGACTGCTCCTCCTTCGTAACTAACATTAGTATAACAAATTTCCTTTTCATTAATAATGTTTCTTGCATTACTGTCGACTTACCTGTACCCTTTGGCACTGTATAAGTGATTGAGTATGAGTAAGGATGCGGAACACCATATGTTCAATGGTACTCTGTTCCTCGAAGATCATTCTTGCCAGATCTAACAGAACCTATGAACAAATATGATAATCTCATAATATTACATTGTCATTGTAGCAGTTTAAAATTTTGATTTTTAAATGTAATTTAATGTAAGTAATGCATAACATGTTCAAATATTAGCTAATACAGCAAATGAAATTTTGCAACTATTGATATTCATACCTTTTTCCAGAATTTTCGTGGTTGATTAAGATACAAAAGACACAACAGTGATCAAATAAATATATTTAATTAAGTTATAAATTATGAACATGCAAACAAAAATTATAATAATTATTACACTCCCAAGTATGATAGTTTTTAATTTAAGCATAAACGGTTAAAATGAAATCATTTATGAGATATTTATTGCATTAATTTACTAAAGATTAATGTTGAGAGAAAATGTTTTGTGAATATGTTAAAGTCAGACCTTAGAAAAATATTATAGTTTTTATTCGAAGAGAATTAACTTATCTTTCGATGAATATTGAGGACTGGCACGAGGCACAGTCAAAACAGTTTGTGCTATAATCCTTTATTTCAGATACGTGGGAGAGAGAGAAATGAAATACGAATTATGGCTCTAATTTTTACAAGGGGGAGTGGGACTTGGAACACAAATTTCTGTAAACATTTCATTATGACACTGAAGAGAAATTTGGTACTTTTAAAACTAATAAATTGTTCAGAAAGTAGAAAGCAAAGTTAATATAATTTAAGAAATAATATGGACTGTGTGTGTATATTTCCATTATATATTGTAAGGTACGTGTTATGGATGATAATAAATAAAAATTAAAGAGCTAATGAAGCTCTTGTGACTTGTTGAAATAATTTTCTACTGAACATTTTATTCGTGTTGGTCGATATTTTTTTTTAAAATATATATATACATCTGTTTCATGGACATCTTTAAAATATTTTTATTAGGTTTCATCAATTGTTGGTTTTCGGTTGTTAAGTGTATGACATAAATGAAAGATTATATCAATGTTTATTCTAACATTCATGTAACTTTTTTTTTTTAAGGATATTCATTTTCCTTACCTGATTCCGTTTTACTTCAAGCTGACTCTTCTCGTACAACTGTGCGTTGCGGAGACCAATTCCACAGAACTGCAGGTAACTTGAGAACACCTTTTCGTCGTTTGGAGTAAAGCAGCATTCCGATTGCTTGTTTATAACCTAAATTAGGGACAATTGTAAGGGTTAGTAAGAAAATAAATATTGTACACAAGGAATATAATAAAATGGCAACTCAATTTTAGATCTCTTTGATTAATATAATTTTTTTTTAGAATACTTATTTGTTTATTTGTTATACGCTTTATGTTTTAGTGTTAATTTCACACCTGTGCCACACCAATGACATCTCCACCAATGTCCTTTATCGGCATACACAGTAAAGTCCGCGTCTTGTAACCAGTCAAGACATCTATATCGTGGTTGAAACGATCATCCTGAAAAAAGAAAAAATCGTAACGGATCAATATTTAGAGTTTTAGGAAACAAAACTTACTGAATGAAACTTATGGCTTTTTATTACAAGGACAAAGCAACCTCCATTCGCTGAGTTACTCTGTAAGATGCGGCGACAGTAAAACTTTCATTGTCGAGATTTGTGGTTGCCTTTAAGTGCGTGTGTTATAAACGAATGTCACTCCAAGTACTTGTCGTTAAGTATAGTGTAGCTTCGCCGAGATTAATGTGATGTGTCCTTACTAGTCACAGGGGACGTTGTAAATTCACGATTTATGGCAACTATGAAAGACAAGCCGTTTGGAATAAAAACTTCATAATGGTGGTCTTGAATAGAAAAAAAAAAAAGAGTTCACATGGACTATTAAATTAAATGCATTAATTCCTTGGTTGAAGGGTAGCTTAATTAAACATAACAGTTTCGTGGCAAATAAATCAGCGGTTCCAAACAAATCATGTTATGAAAGACACACAAAGTTCCTCAAGTTTCAGACTGTAAGGATTCAGTAAGCTACTTAAGTACCAGTTCAGGAGGAGTTGGTGATTTGTTACAATGTATTTTTATGAATGTAAATAAATTAAGTGTAACGTGATGACCCGATATTAACAAAGCTGATTTGATGAGAGAATTTAAAATTTCTTTTGATAGAAAGACGTGACGCGTTCATATTATCCACTAACGGAAACCTTTTACAGTTTAGTCACTATCTTCCATCAATGTTTCAGTCCTTGCGGTTTTTCCTGGATCATCAAGTTTGCCTGTCGCTCAGGATTCTTCCTTCGTGATTTTATTAATCTTCAAATTCTCTATGATTGGGCCTAGTTTTCTCTTTATGTTTTCCCCCCCTTCTCAACACCTATATTTCACACTTCTGCGTTCTTCAGTTTCATCTGTAATTCTTTCTCAGTCATTAAAAAAATGTTTCAAGCCCTGATATCACAGATTTTATATTGTTCGTGTATTCCGACAAAATGAAAGTGTCTTCCCCGGTTCCCAAACTTATACATGTGTCCGTTTCCCGTTTAGGAATTAATTATTTTTTTTTTAAAAAAAATGATTTTGTAGAGTTGTTACAAATGTATTTTGTCCAGTTATCCAAATTGTACAATTTAAATATCATTTAAATATTTAAACCTAGTAAATAATAATGAAATACGTGAAACTGTATATACAAAATTTTTAGGACTTTCTGAACTAAATCTGAGAGAACAAATTAATCAACTTTTAAAAGAAAGTTTTCACAGCTCCAAGAGCTATACAGAACACCAAAATTAGTGTATAACGAACACTTTCATTCTGTAATTATCTTTTGGTATGTTATAATACAGAAAAGGTATTTATCAAAAAACGGGTCATTAAAATAATATATCAGATCAACTAAAGAACATATTCAAATATTTAGGCAGACTTATCCTCCCAAGTAAATATATTCTTTCATTAATGCCCTTTTTGAATAAGAATGAAAATTTATTTGTAACTAATTCGTTCGCAGTGATAAGGAGGATAAAGGAGCTTTCACGGAGAATGTAAGAAACTATCAATTGCACTACTAAGGAAAACAACCTTGTTCAACATATTAAACAGTTGAGAAATGAACAACACAAATTTTAAAAAATGAACTAGGAAACTAAAGGAAATTATAGTTGTATATTATTACAATTATTACTACTACTCTACTCCTCGGCGGTACAGTCCATGAAGGACCTTGGCCTCTCTAACGATCATAGCCCAATCTTGCCGGTCCTCTGCTCGTTTCCGCCATCTTTCATAAGTCGTCCTCCACATCGTCTAACCATCGTTTTCGTTGTTTCCCTTTGCCCCTTCTGCCACCTGGATTTCCTTTGTAGGTGTTTTTGACAACCCTATCTTCTGACATTCGCTCTTCAGACCATCTCAGTCTGTTCCCCTTTATTTCCAATACAATTTCTGCATACCCATACTATTCCTCCAGCTCCCTATTTCTTTGTATTCTCCATTTCCCTGCTTCGTTTACCGCTCCAAAAATCCTTCTTAATATTTTCTTTTACATCTTCTCAAACACACTTCTTCAGCCGCGGTCATTCGACGTATGTAAAACGTTTTGACACACAAGCATGGCTTCAATGAAGGTTTCACGGGATGTGATTTGTGTCATGTTGTGTTACTTTTACTAATTGATTCTGTAGTTATAATAAATGTTTTTATTTATATATTTTTTCAATATTCTCGTGCAGAATTTCAACCATTGTTCTTCCGAGGTTCACTTGGTCCCCTGGTCCATTGAAAATCTTAATTTTAATTGTTGTGAAGTAACATGTGTGGTGCGCGACGGAGGTTGTCTTCGCAGGTGGCACGTGCGAAGTCTTGCAGACAAGCGACCAAGTCGAACCTCCTCCTCCTCCTCCTCCTCCTGGCGTAATTAACTGGATCTTGAGTTGGGGCGTGCTGCGAGGTAAAGGCTTTTAATTCGCTTTCTGGTTGGCTGAGCCCCGCATTCCTCGTGCCGAACTGAGCGAGACTTGAGGCACACGACTCGCGGTCCCCACCTCACCCTAGCAGCCAGGGATTACCAGACAGACAGACGGAACAGTCAGACAGATAGGCAAGGTCGACGTCCTCCAACGCCACGGCCAACGAGAGTGCGGCACACGACGCGAATCTTAACACCTGCAGGATGGCAAAACTACTTACGGAAAATATTTTTTATTTGTTTGCCGCGATAAGACCCATTACGACTGGTTTGATGCAGTTCTCTATCTTGTTCTAACCTGAACTATATACGCTTATCTTATCAGCGTATTCACTACGCACAATTCACATAAATATTTGATCTGTTTACTGCAGTTGCTGTATTTCCATACCTTCGACATTCCACTTGTCAGGTACTTTCCTCTGATTGATCAAACAAATAATCTACTTCAATTTATCATCTTTTACTTACATTTGACATCTTAATTTTCTCAACCATATATTCGACTGCAAATATTTATAATAAGTTAATCATCAGCGAAATGAATACCTTCGTACGTAATAATATAACTATAAAGACTGAGATAACATACAAATAAACACCAGAAACAGTCTCAAACATTTATTAATTATATATTCTTGAGAATATTTCTAAATCTACTAATACAAAATTTAATAAATTTTTTTGATTATTCAACGAAGTTTATGGAGGTTTGGTATCAATATTATAACTTCAATGAAAGGCGAAAACGTTTTGTAACTGCATTTAATAATATAGTAACATTTTCAGGTGACAATGGCACAAAGTACTGAAGGCTGTTGAATACATAATGAGTATATTTCTGGTTTATATTTGTATATCTTTGTATGATTTCACAAAAGTATAAAGAATTTTCAAATCTTTGTAAGGGTAAGGGCAAGGGAAATTATTTCCTGGGAAAATAGATAATAATTTAATATAAATATGTAAATTGACGGCCTTGGATCAGAAAAATAATTACTATGTTCATTAACAAAAATTATTAATTTGACGACGTTTTGTCCTCTTTTTGGACCTCAGGAGTTTTGGACAAATTTTTTAACCTACAAGTTAGAAAAAAAATTATAAACTTTCTTGAGAACAATTGTACGTTATTAAAGTTAATTTAATTCTGTTTGTAACAATTCAAGAGTAAAATTTAGAGTCAAGGTTCAAACAGGCAAGAAAAAATAATCTTGCCTATAAATTTTACTCCTGAATTATATACGTAGTTGTAACTAAGATTAAATTGATAAAAATATTTTGTAATTGTTCTTAAACAGATTTATAGATTTTCTAAATAGTAGATTAAAAACTGTCCAACCTGATGAGGTCTCAAAAGGGGACGAAACGTCGTAAAATCAATATTTTTTGTTAACATACATTATAATTACTTTCCGACTCAAGACCGTCTATTTATTTCTATTATTATTAATAATAATCAGATATTTTTTCATCATTAAAATAACACAAATGATATTTGATATATAATGAGTCCAATATAATTTATTCTATATGATTGTTTCTTTAGCTTATTAATTGATGAAAAATAAAGCATATAAAATCACGGAGGTGGCATTAATAAAGGGTAGTAAAATTATTGGGGAAAACCGTCAGTGGAATGCGTAAGTCTATCTGCTGAAATTGCTGATTAAGTCCTAGGACAAGTGAGATCGGATTTCACCAATTTTACGAATAAAAAATGAAAGTGATCACACAGAGGCATATTTAAGAATAGTCTTTTTTGTTATAACGAAATAAGAAGGGGAATCAGTAGTTTATGAGAAGGTCCTTGTGTTTAGAAACGGACTCCTGTCAAACTGATATTTTGCACGAACTCTAGAAAGCTGGAAAAAACGTACTTGGTTGGGATAATTCGAACGTTTAGCACTTGGACCGAATAAGGCGATCTTTCAAATGGGACCAGCTGTAACTTCCACTTACCTAATTTGGGATGTTTTCAAATGTAATTGTGGTGCAAGAGCGGCACACCTTTATTTCCAAACCTCTTTTTCTCTTGGTCACCGTTTTTTTTTTCGCTCCCCCTCTTTTTTCCCTCCTTTGCTCCTGCTTCACCATATTTGCCGGTAACCTGATCGAAACCACTGAAGGACTCAAAGCGTACAATCCTCTCTCTGTTTGTGTGAAAGCAGAGACTGGATTGGACGATTTTTTTTTCACAGTCTGAATTTTTTTTGTGTGTTCCAGGAATGTGATCGTGCAACCGCATTTTTTTCGTACCCTCGCGGGTAAATTTTAATCCGGCTTTACACAGAAAAATATTTTAAATTAAAATGTTAAGATGAGGTACAATGGAGGCAATGGCACCTACAGTCGTAAAGAAGACAATTTCGGAGCAGAAAAAAAATTGTAATCCATTTTACTTTTTATACATGGAATGTGTGTGGCCAGTACTTGAATTAGCCTCGGTCTGGAGCCCAGGTGAGGCACCTCACCTCACATCACACACACACACATACACACGAGTACGTAAACCCACAGCAAATGACGTCCTAACTGGGTTACGCGGACCGGAAATTCTCCGGTCAGTTCCAATTATAACGAAAATTACCTCGCAAAACGTAATTTACATCGCCGAAAATATAGACGAGTGTCCGGAGCTGCAAACAGGCCAAGTTCCAATTAAACACATTATGCTTTGTGAATGAACCAAGCTGCAAGGGGCCAAGCGGAGGAAAACCACAACACACACACAAACAGGTACGTGGCTGGAAACTTTGAGAAAAAACAACAACAGAAACATAGGATATGAGCTCATTTTAATTGTAATTGAGGAACGATGATGCCGAAGTTAATTTTAAACTCAAAATTCCCACCGAGAGGAAATAGGCGAATAGTTTCGTAATGATTATCGCTGGTAAAAGTTTCGACGACGAAACTTCTTTGAACAGCAAATTACCGTTTGAAACCGTGACGACACCTTTTCGTTCCTATTTTCTTCACATGTCTGAAGTTGTAAAATTATATAATATTTTTATCTTTATTGTTCTCAGGAATAAAAACACCAACGGTAAGACATAGAGCGGTCAGTGTCATGGATTTTTTTACACAATATTTGCGTCTATATCTATTGTAAATGTTGTTTGTTTTAAAGTCTATAATTTTTCATTTAAAAGCCCATCAGAGTTAATTATTACATTTTTTTAACCACAACGGAGATCAAATTAAATGGTCGCCGTGTGTTTATTACAATATATAGATAAATAAATAATTCATAACTTCCTCTTCAACTACTAGCTCGAAAAGTAACTACATTTCTTCAAGGTAATTTTAACATGTTAACGACATCAATGAATCACAATTGTAAAATCTTCGGATTAAAATTTTTCTGTATATTAAAAAAAAAATTAAAAAATTGATGACTGATGTATTAAATAATATAATTTATTATACACTAAGGAGAGAATTAATTGTGTGATAATATAAATATATTCGCATTGGTGAACTACTATAAATTTTAAAACGATTCTCACCCACCCTAGCGGAAATTGCACGAATCATTTTCATTTTACGATATCGTATATTTTCTTACAGGACTTATATTTTAATTCCCCCCCCCCTTTTGGGGACCTATTTAGCTCTTGGCTTCCGCTACCCTTCCTTTCAAATCCCTTCCTATGCCATTAAACTGGAGTTGCCACCACGTGGATTACCCTCATGAAGCCTGTTAATCTAAACAAAATTATCTACTTTGAGTCCGAAGTGAAAGTAGTTAAAGACTTTGTCTTAATAATCCCGCGCTTTCCAAAATCGTTCTTTTCTCTGGCGCATCCTGTACAAATAATAATTAATATGATGCCGGTTTTGACCTATGGAGAGTGCCACAAATATACAAATAATGAATTATATATTACGATAAATAAACAACAGCTTAAATGTTGTCAGTGCAGTGTTAATTATTATTCCGTGATAAATCTATTTATTAATATTAATTTATTTCAGAGTTTCCGCTCATACCCTGCTAACGTTTGTTCGCAGCTATGGTGTTCGTCGTTTAGTGGGCGAGGAACCACACGTGAAACGACAGTGATGTGGTCTGCAGTTGGTTAGCGAAGTGTGTCTGGCTTTATTACGTCCGTAGAGTTGTAATTTCCTGTGTGTGACCCCCCGCCCCCCTCTCTTTGTTGGGAAATTAACGAGTTTGTTGGTTTATTTCGTGCCTAATTAACCCCATTTCGAATAGCTTCCGCAATGCGTTGGGTGGAATATGCCAGCAATTAACTCCACAGTTATAGAGTATTCAAAACCACCTATTAACCTCTGGACCGCTTTGTGTCAGTCGTTCCTTTCCTTTAATGAGTACACGATAACAGGTCGGTATTCACGGCTTCTGCGGTTCAAAGTTGTAAATAAATATATATAGGGGACAGGCGATGCTTTGAAAATCTTCCTATGAAATAAAGCAAGGTGGGATGAATTTTAAGGACAAAGGAATTATTTGTCAAAAAGTGCAGAATTACTGCTGGAACAAAGCGGATGTAGAACTTACATTTAGGTCTCGTAAATGAACATATTGATAAAACACGAGGACGTCTTACAAATGCAGCCAGGTCAGAACAAATTTTGAGAATAATGTTTAGAGGTCAAGAATAGACTCAGTTTTACAAATTAAAGCCTTTAGTGTTAAAATATGAAAGTCGAATAATTATTATCTAATTTGTGGTACATCCTTTACAGTTTCAGCAACGAAAAGTACAAAGTAGACATGCAAAGTGCTCACCATCGAAAATCCTCCACAAATTTCAAAATAATGGTTTGCTTTATTAACAAGGTCATTGTGACGCGGGGGAAACACAGAGTTTGGCATTTCTCGACAAGCTGGTCAAAATCAGCTTTACCGTCTAGAGACCACGCGCGATAAAGGGGAGGACGTTTACATAGGTGGGGGAACGATGTATAAAAGGTGAGAGAAAAAGTCTCTCTGTTCTGCTTACACGTGCAGTAACACATCGTAGACAAAAAGAGACAAAAGTTTATTTACCGTAACTATTTCGGAGAAGCAGTACAAGGAAAACAGACTGTGATGCTGGAAAAACATCGAAGCAGAGGAAGCCTGAAGGCGACAATCACCGGCTCACAAGAATGCCCAGATTATGTAAGCAACCTACGGAATTTATTCATTCATTACTTTTCGTATAAAATGGAATATAATTAACCATTTTTTCTTTTACGTTATTTCATGTAACGCAACTTCATTAGCCTTGAGATAGAATTAATATTTTATGAATTTTAAAACAATGGAATAAATAAATAAAAATGTACTAATTAAATTAAGTAATTTTTAATTGTAAAATAATTTATAATAATGGCTCTGAAATATGTGTTTAAAATTTACAGCACGGTAAAGAATAGAACTAGGCTTGCAAAACTTCAGAAATTGTTTTTAAAAAGCACTTTATTATTCTAAATAAATAAATAAACGGACTCGAAAAATTGTTTGTTTACAAAAAATTAAAATACTGACGTTTTGTCCTTGTTTTATGACGTCTTTAGGTTTAATAATTTTATATATAAATAATGTTTATTATATAATAACGTTTTTGGACGTCTTCAGGTTTACCAATTTAATGTGTAAATCATTTTTCTTATATAATATATATATATTATTAAACCTGAAGATGTCCTAAAATAAGGACGAAACGCCATTATTTTTTTGTTAATAAATAATTGTTTAACACCGGGCCGTTTGTTTATTTATAATATTATTGCCAGATATTTTTCCATTGTTATATTATTCAATCTGCATTGGGAAATAAAATTAACTGCAATGAAATGTTCTAAAAGTTAACAGTAAAACGAATAAAAATGAGAGGTTTATAGGAAAATGAGTAAATGAAGATACAAGGAACAAATATAGAAAGAGTTATTATTATAGTTTGGAGATTATCCTAATTAAAACATTTAATATTCACTTTACTGTAGCATGAATCCTGACACTAGACTTCCGCATGTTTCACTTTGTAGATACCTCATTAAAACTTCAGTTCTTTCTGTTACATTAATTACCAAGCCCACCCTCGCTCTATTAAGTCGGATGTTGCCGGCTTGTTATTAATAATTCAGCGAAGTCATTCCCTGTCGGATTACAAAGTCGTAATTGGGCGTTTCATTAGCCGGGAGGATAAAGTCGCGCACAAATCCAATTGCACACACACACACACAAACACACTTACTTCACGTTGATTTTTCACAGTTACAATTTCGTCATTGCCTCCTGAAGACACCTGAACGGCCATTGGTTCGTGATCGTCACAATTGTAAAGACCGTCACACATGGGCGTACTAGGATCTCCCACTACCCGTAATTAACATTTCTTGGCTTTGAAATGATGCCAAGAACAGTATTAGCGTAAGACGCACTAGAAGCTGGGTCAAAATGAGACGGGAACCATTGTGTCGTAAACAAAAGCCAAACAACAATGCTCTCATTGTTTAGTGGTACTAAAGCACCTTGAATATGTCTGTCAGTTCCATCCTTTTAGGATGTATTCTAACAAAAGACATATATTGCACATCAAGCGAACCAGGACAAGGAGATCGTAGAATAAAAGAACTTTTCACACACGAAACAAATCCTGTTCTCCGCCACATAATTCTATAGGTTTCAACGAACTGTATTTAACACCTGCTTAGAAGGCTGTGTGGAGGAGAATGTATAAAAAGGAAATAATACTAGCCCAAACTTAGGTTAAGTTAGAATTACGGGATCCAATCCGGAAATTGTAGGGACAAAAAAGATTTAAATGTGAAAATGAAAGAAATGTTAGAAGGGAGCTGCTATTTAACTGAAAAATATCTGTTCCTCTTTATTTATCTATAGAGAGAATTTTAAGTAACAAATTTATACAGTGTTAAACAGTTATCTAATAACCAAAGTCAATTTGAACCTGTGGTAACTTAATTTCATATCAACCTGTGCTTCAATTTATAGAAGAATCTCAAATGTAGAATTTAAATAAAATGTAAACAGTAAAAATATGACTGTAAATAGCAGCATAATCTATTCACCATTCTAACTTTGTTATGACACATTAGTAACTTAAAATGTATCGAATAAATATGTCAAATTTAGCACTTGTTTGAAATTGTTTAAATTTTTAATTGAAGTGAACAAATAATTTAGACTCTGACACATTCCATGTCCTCGAAGTTTGGCTTTTATACAGGCATTATTATTTATTAGTCCTCCGTTATCAAAGATTAGATTCCACAAAATATCTTATTTTTCCCTGGAAAATATTTTGCAAATGATAAATGCCAGCCCGGTTAGGATCGCAATTTAAGCTTTCACTCGGATCTGCGCGCCTACAGTTAGGCTACCTGCAAAATACCAGTGAGTGTAGGGCAACATAACATTGCAGGAGGAAATACAGCATCAGTTGGCTATAACGTAAAGGGTACCATGTAGAATCTAAAAATAATATCAGAAATAGGAAGTAGATTATGTATAAAAACTGTGGGGTGTTGACATTTCACTTCTTTTCACCGTTTAAAAATATAAAATATAGTTAGAAATAACAAAAAGCTTTTCAATCAAAGCTTATCCACGTGGGCCATGAAATTGAAATAATGGATCAGGATCGAAAAAATGTTGACCGGACTCCATACATAGCGCGGATCGATCATAATCTTCACGGCATAACGTCAGGACTCAATGAGAAATGGGTATTGAATTGGCTCAATGGTAGAGCACCAGCGTACAAAGCGGGGTGATCCTTGTTCGATTCCCGGCCCGGTAGATATTTTTCTATCCTTACCGTTGAAATAAATTGTATTTTAAAGGAAAACAGAAAAATTTGTTAGATATAATATAAAAGCATAAATATATAAAAATTAACACGACGTTTATTCATCCATCTTCATCAGGTGTACGCTGGAGTAAATAATTTCCGTAAATGTCACAAGTTCTTCTATTAATATAATCCAAATATTAATGTTATATTTTTTATTAAATGTCTGAGCTATACTCTGCCTGCAATGACCGTTGTCACCGACTTTGTAAATTTTACAGAAAATTGATTAATATAGCTTTAATAAAAAAAATTGTCACTGTAATGAATTTTTTTAATATACTAAATCCAATTTACACCTGATGAAATCATAGACGAAACGTCGTGTTATATTTTATGTTATTAAATTATTTCTGACAAATTTTTCATTCGTCTATAA
Organism: Zhengitettix transpicula; assembly: GCA_037074705.1. Taxonomy (NCBI): domain Eukaryota; kingdom Metazoa; phylum Arthropoda; class Insecta; order Orthoptera; family Tetrigidae; genus Zhengitettix; species Zhengitettix transpicula. The sequence goes on along the minus strand of CM073592.1, from coordinate 20,753,915 downwards.
TTATATTTCAGTCAGATAAATATATCTATTAAATTGTATTTTGTTCGAATTTAGTACGAATTGAGTTCTCTGAATTATTTAAAATATTTATTGTTATTGATGGACGACACTTCTGTCCTTAATTGAAACAATTGCTGTCACTATTTATATGATACTAATTTTTGCGTGTAGTACAAAGAACAAAATTAACACATGGTTATTAGATGAATATCTGTACAGAAAAAAAAAATTGATATCCTTACCATTGAACGCCAGTGTATCTTCGGTTTAAATTTTATTTAGATAGTATACTGTGCGCCATTAAAACATATATTTTTCTCAGTGCAAGTCTATTCTCTACACCGCGTCGGGATGACTTGTATTCCTACATATTATACAGGACTCGTTCTTATTAAATATCGATGGCATTCCCGCTGTAGCTTGTGGTCGTCGAAACGTCCGTGTGGAAATCCGAGACCTCTTTCTTATTAGCTATGAGACGGGCGGACTTACTTTGTAAGCGTCAGGAATGTTGACGGGTTCTCCACTCTCGGCGACGAATCCGACGATGCCCGTGCCCCAAGGAATGCGGATCTCGTCCTTCTTCTCCATCTCCTGGAGAGTGGACCTAGAGCAGACGTCGAACAGCTTGGAGACGAGGAAACGACGTGGCGAACTGCAGTTGGGTCCTCTCTCGCCCTGCACCAGGAAGAGGGAACCCCTGTCCGCGTGAAGGAGCATGCTCACGTTCTGCAGGATCTTGTGGCAGAGCGAACGCACGTCCAGCTCGTTGCAGATGTCCTTCACCTGCCATCAAACACGTTGCGAAAATTCGTAACTGCCACACGGAAATGGATCACACATTCTATCAAGTACAGAAATAAAATATAAACTGGAATTTAGGGAATTCCAGTAGTGGAATACTCTGACTGCGGATCGGACAGGGACATCGAAAAGATCAGGAGGATTCAAACAAATTAAGAGATATCTTGCATTCTATTCGCAAAGATTTTTGATCAATCGCCAGTTTAATATAAAAACAAATCAATAATTTCCTAAAATATTTAATTTTAGAAATCTGGAGCTTCCGGAAACATTCACAAATTTATTTTTAAAGAAAAAAATTATCGTGATGTGTTAAGATGAGGTTTGATGCTTGTCCAGGTCATCTATCGGCGTTGGACCTCAAGAATTTAAATTTAATATGACTTACTGATGTTATATCGACAATGTTTTTTCTGTACAGTTAAAGATGACCAAAGCTCCAGATTTTCAAATTAAATTCTTTAAAAAAGTATTAATTATATGTTAAAAACACCATCTTGTTGGTAAGAAAAATTTAAAACATAACATTTAACAGACACCTGAAGAGGTTCCAATCAGGGATGATTGTGTCTGTTAAATATTATGTTTTAAATATGATGATACAATTTTCTCACCGATAGGTGGTTACTTTTAACATTTAATTAAAAAAATTAATCATATTACTATAATTGTTAATTATTGATTAGTTTTCTTATTAAAATTGAGAATGATAAAAACTCACTGGATATAGAAAACTAAAATATCAATATATCATATATGTCATTTTAAATTTAAATTACTGTAGGAAAGTCTTCATGTTAAGAGGTTTTAAGGTTTTTCTGTTTCCCCTTGTGGAATTTTGGTCGGATTTTAATTGTGTTACACTCGAACCGCCGTATTTCAAAGAGTTTACTATAAAAGGGTTTAATAAAACTAAATAATTTATTTGTTTATATACAAGTATCATAACGAAGCGAAATATTTCCTCGGATATCTTTACTAGGAAGTCTTCGAGGAAGAAATTGTCTCTGTAGGAATAACCTGGTAGACGTCAAAGGCAGTTCTTTTTACTGGCACTATTCTGAGGAACCATTCGTGTTCCGCGAAAGAACAACTTTCTCAATCAAGCTTGAACATGGAGACGTGGGGAACAACTCGAATCAGAAACTAATAATTCTCAGAAGTCAGGGGGAGATCAAGACGACAATTTATGGTGATGGTTAAAACTGCAATGCTCATCGAGGATACAAGGCAACGAGATGTAGATCATTCAATTACCCCAAGCACAAATTATTTTTTAAAAAAATGGTAAATAAAAAAGGAACGTATTTTACAAGATGGAACACTTTAATGTCCATCCGATAATTGGTAAAAATATAAGTAATATTACTTTTTCAAATGCCGTTTAAATATTACTAGTTTAGATGTGCATGAAACGTTTCCATTAATGTTATTTACGTCAGGAATGCAGAATAAAGTCTTTCGCTTTCAAAGAAGTCTTACGACTGTCCGATGAAGTCTTCCACGAAGTTTTCCACGATCGTGAATGATCCTATGACGATGAAAATATATAACTAAAATCGAGAAGATGGATTGGAAATATGCAATACTTTTTAAAATGCAGGAAATACACACACAGAGTATTTTGCAATCTGACATTAATATTTTGTTTTTTAAAAATTTAGACTAACCTTGAATAGAGTTTAATTTATTATGACATTAGGTCATAATGTTTATTTAAGTATTGAAACCGATTATAGTATAATATATACTTTTTTGGAGGGGGAAGTAAATTTAAAAGTATTTCAGCAGAAAAAGCTGTTTAAATTTCGACTCCTAATCCTCAAAGCTTAGTAGCCTGCAATTCTGGAAGAGATAGAACTTTGAATATCAGTATCGGAAAAACAGGATTGGAAAATTCGACAATAAGTATTTTTTGTACTTATATTTTATTTAGAGTCGCATTAAGAACCAAGTCTTAAGCGACTATACATTTACATTACGTTTAATAAAATTAGATTTAAGTATAAGGTTGCAAATTTCATGACATCACTGACGCCATTAACCCCCCTGAATTTCTGTAGATCACGAGTTCGTTCTCCTTGTTTTTTGTTTTTTTTCTTGTTGGTAAACGATCACTTCTAATAGATAGCGTAAATCTGGTCCGGGATTCTGGAGCAGCGATTAATTGCTAATTCGGCGTTTTTCGTGCTCGGAACTGCCCATTTCTTACCCTCTGCCTCTATAATTGCCCCCGAAAGATTGCGAATCTTTGCGAACCTATAATTGGCAATTGAGGAATCTAATTTAGGTGTGGCCGCATCTGTTAAAAGGTACCGGCAACAAAATAGGGAAGCAAATCTCATTTCTCTAAGTTGTGTTTCTTCTAGAACCACTGGCTACTAAGTCGGACTTGATATACTCTGGTACGAGTCTTTATAATAGTATTTGTTATGAATATAACGTCCACACGCTGCAACTACAGCGTAAAATGCAGAAATGATCTGGTTCTTCAATCTGAGTTACTTTTCAAAGAAGGTGTGAAAAATAATTACCAACCCTACCGGAAGAAAGTATAGTTACGATCCGGGGAAATGATTTTTCCATTCAGAAACATAATTTCTTCAATATTTATAATTTAAATTAACCGTAAATGATTCTCCGACCCCAAGATGCTACCTTATTTAAAATCATTTCTGGTCGCCAAGTCTCTTATGTAACATTCTGCTAGCCTGTCTGAATTTTTAAAAATTCGTATCGCTAATTTATTTTTCCAAATCCTATATTAGAAAGAATAATAAATAAATTCATCGTATACCGTATAATTATATTTGTAGTTGTTTAAGAGTAAAAGAAAAGTATTCAATTTAAACTGTAAATTTTTTTAAAAAATTACTATAATATTGGCACCTTAACTTGATTATGAACAAAATTGGTTCCCAACCCTTGAGCAAACAAAAATGTCACATACTGAAGAAAAATATCAGTTCTGTGACTACACTTCTGATGGTGATCGATGACGCAAGTCTCACTGAAAATTATGATGTCATATAGTTGAAATTGGAATATGTCAAAATTAATTATATAATAAAAAATCCTCTCCCTTTCTAGTTAAGATAGAAGCTGAAACTGCATTTTCCTGCGTTGTATTTGATGGAGTAAATCTTAAACGACAACTTATCAGCTTAGCAACCCAAAAATTCATCTTGGATGTTTCATTTTAACTTCTTTTCAATTCATGTCAAATTTAGAAAAGTCGAATCTTTGGTGGTAGGATGAATCAGTTTGCAAAATGTCATGGCGATTTCTTTAACGATTACGATTATATTGTGATGAGCCAGTGGTTTTTAGATTTTAAATATTTACTGAAATTGAAAAACTGTTCATATAGATGTGAAAAAATATATCTGTACTTGAGGGTTTGATTATGCGAATGTTTTTCTTGCTGAAAGTAGAGGAAACTTGATGGGGAATTTTGCAAGGAGTTGTATAATACTTAACAAAATCTCTAATATTTATGTTATCTAGATTTTAAAATTTGCTATCCGCCGCGTAAATTAATTTACATAAGCGGTAAAGAGTTGTTGAGGTCTGAGAGTCCTCGTCGGTGGGAGTGAAGTTTTCGTGGCTGAGGAATAACGTTATTTAACATTCAAGCAAATAATCTGGTGTGGGGTGAGACTAACCTGGGAATAGGAGAAGACATGTCAAAACTAAATGACTGTTACCAGCTCGAAGATGAGCTCCTTCTCGTCGAGGTGCCTGAGCTCGTGCCTGGAGCGTCTCTGACCGCGTCCCTGCACCGCCGCGGCGCCCTCTGCGGAGAGGAAGGTCGGCGTCCCGTCGATGGTGTTCACGATTGGCTTGAGGAGACCACCGCGCTCGAATTCGTGAGCTGAGATCTTGCGCACTGGCGTGGTGGCGCCGGAACCGCCGCGGGACGGTGACGGCGACGCCAGGGTCTCCGCCGTGCTGGGCGTCGGCGTCGCGTGCGCCACCAGCCACGCGTCCACCACCTGGCGCGTCGCCTTCCTGCCAAAACAGCACAACTCTTCCAGATAAAATCTCAAAGACAGGGCACTGTACCCGGGAGCCATAAAAAGTAATGAGAAAACAGGAAACAAAAAAGGAATTGTTCTTAGATTAACTTAAACACATAAATAAATTGAATTTCCCCGGGATGAAACGTTGTCCCTTAGTGCTGCCTGGGACTATCCGTTTGTAGATGCTGTTTAAAGACTTAGATTTCCAACATTTGAAATGCCTAGTCAATTTTAAACCATAGATTTGTTATAGAATATTTTACGGACATTTAGCTTCAGAAGCACCGACAAGTGCTTTAAATTTCCTTATAGAGTCGTTCAATAATAATTGTAACGGGTATATAAGAATACAGAATTCTGTTTCAAAACTGAAACAAAACCCTGTTTGGAATTATTTATCATTTAAGATTTGTTTAATTAATATTCTTAACGAAAAACTCATTAGGCAGGCTCACAGACTTATTAGCAATTTATCACCAGTTTACAGTCATTATTGAATCATGGAACAGTCTGTAAAAATATTTAAATGGTGATAGAACACAGTCGACTAACCTTGTAGAAGTCTTTTAATTCATATTATAGTCAGACGCAATTCGGAGGGCAGGTCTTCTGCAGACATTACGCTGAGAGAGAAAGATGGGACGATAATTACTAATCAGCGTATTAAATTCAAATGGAAATTGCGAAACTATTTGTTAATACGAATTAAACATTTTTCTTGTAGCATCTGCACAGTCGTTAATCCAGCGCTCTTACATCTTGGATGTGTGATAACGTGGCCGGTCGGGGATCACATTTTTTCTGACAATTATCTTTTTTTTTTAAGTATTTGTACAGTTTAAGTATTATTTCTCTGACTTGCTATCTTGTGAGGGTTTCATTTATATTCTCCCCCCTCCCCCTCATCTGGTTCTGTCTATAGTACCCTGAATTCCGAAGCTTGAAACGTTTCGAAGCACAAAGCATTTCACTAACATCATAGGATTTTTCGTTTTTACTAACTTTACACTATCGTCCTCCTTTCCGATTCTTATTCATTTTATTTCAATTTTCGTAACACCGAGTCGTCGGAGAAACCATACTGCAATATTATTATTAAATAGGCAGAGTCCAGAGACTGCTACTCACCGAAGAAAGTAGTCGTGGGCGAAGTCGGGATGCTCGTCCAGCCAAGCCTCCATTCGCGCATACTCGGGGTCGTAGTATTGGTGCTTGGCTGCTTCTGCCCCTGGAGGCGCTACTGCGCTGGGCATCGTCTCCGCGGTCATCCTCGGCTCCTCGACCGTGCGCAGATGCAACCCTGAAAAAAAAACGTCATTAACTCAACCTCTCCTTTCTCATTTTAACCTAACATTTAATAGTAAAAAAATAATAATAAGTCAAAAGAACAACCATCGGATGCGCCTGTAGATGCAAGTGGCTACGACAAAACTACGTGTCGAATCTCTGGAATCACATTTTTTGAAAATAAAAAGTGTAATGGCAATTATTACGACCGTGCGAACCCGAATCTATTTGGGCCATATCTCCAGTTACGTACCCGTAATTTGTATTATTAACGCCGATTGGGAGTGGTGTACAGGTGTTTTGATGCCCGCATCTTGCTCATTGACGTCATTGTTCAACACCCCCCACTGAGAATTAACATCGGAGACAATCAGGTCACAAGCTACACCAAGCGTTAAATTGAAACTGAACGGTAAGTACGAAACTATTTGTGTCTTCGAAACTGACCCTTCCAGGGGGCGTTTTCCAATCACGGTGAAGAGCGAACGGAAGTAATCCCCAATACGTCATTTAATGTGTGGATAAAAAGCATTGAGGGCGAAACGTCTAACAGTCTTTTGTAATAATTACAAATACGGCCGGTTTGACCTAATTAAGTTTCCTATGCAATCGAAATTTTTAGGTCTGTCATAATAAAATTGCAGCCTTTCAAAAAATTTAGATTTATTATAACTGGCACGTATTTTATGTTTTTAATAAATCCTCAATCAGTTGTAAATTATAATAATTTTAAAATTTAAATTTTTTAAAAAATTAGTTTTCTTGTTTTAAATGGTGACTGATAAACACATTGGGGATATAAGATGAAGACAATAAAATTAAAGCTTTTTGGACACATCTTTCTCTGACATGTGATATCGTAATTTTCAAATAATCTTTTGACGTTTCAGTAGTTGTAGATTGTTAGGGCTAATCGATATATTTCCGATCTACGTTCCGGAATTATTTGAAATGGCACTGGATTTCTTTCTAAATAAAGTTTGTTTGACAATTTTGTATTTTCCTTTACAAAATGATGATGTCATATATAGGCCGTGTGAACGGTGATTCACACGATAGATCCTAAAAAAAATATTTTCTATATTTTTGTATTCTCAGATTCTTCCATGTGCGTTAACTGCTATATTAAAATGATGAATTTTTGTTTTTAATGTTCAAGAAAAATGTCTGCTACAGTTTGTCATCATAGCTACTGAAGCTGTATACATTTATAGCATGTCAATTCTACAGTAGAGTGATAGGAATCACAAGCGCAAGAAATAGAGGCCATTAAATTAAATTGCATTTAATTATCATGATGGAAAAAAACGTCAACCAGACCAGGAATCGAACCCGGACGGACGGATGGAGGAATATTAACAGTGAATGTGGAGTCGACAGGGATAGCTCAGTTGATTGAGCTTCCGCTCGGTAAGTGGAGGCCCCGGGTTCGAATCCTGGTCTGAACCATTCTACCTTCCTGATACTTTAATGAAATTATAGCTTTTTAAACACCGATTTATTCACCTGCAACCATATACAAGGTTTTATTTTGAATGGACTTGTTTTTAAAATTAATAAATTTAATAAAATGAACGATTATTATTTAAATGGTATTAAGTAGCGTTTAATTATTTGTCTCTGTGTCTTAAAACGAATGTGATTTTCTTTTAATTAATTATTGGGATAAAAAGCGCATTTAATTGATATTTACCCTGTATGTCGTTTTCATTTCATACAGTGAGAACTTATTGCGCTGTCAGGCAGATACCGAAGCACTTTATGGCGAGGCCAGTGAAATACAGTGCCTCCGAAATACCAGGGAGATTGAGTCAGTTGTTTTGAATACGGGCCGAAAATAAATTTCGCGTAAACCCACCACGATGTGAAATATTGTCCGTACATGACGTCATGCGTCCGGTTTCCAATTTGTTATTTCGCTCGATAAAGCGTTCGCCGTATTTCCAGTCATTTCCTGCCATTTTCCGATACGGTTAAATTTAGTCTTCTGGTTACGCACAGGAGCAAGGAGGGAGGAAGGGGACAAACAGAGGCGGCTGTTCTGTTCCACACACCCACGCACCTGCTCGCGGAAATATTCAATATTGACGGCTTCCTTTTTCTTACTTGCCCGGAATTATTACGGGGGGTGGGGGGTAAAATCGTCTTTCAATTCGAAATATTAATTCTTTCATTCAGCGATTCTTGCCAGATGTTTTACGATAGAGCGAGGATCAGATTATCCTTTATGAGCGATTTCGATTTTAGTTCGGGACAAAGGAACTTATTCTGTAAGAATAAGAGAGAAATTCGTATTTTAGAAACAAGACGAAATTGAATATTATAACTGCCAGTGGAAAGAAAATATTGCAAATAGACACAATGGTTACTGGACAATAACAGTTGAAGAATGTTAATGTGAAGAGACCGTTGAAGATCAAGGGATAACTAAAACAAATATGGAAGGAAGAGAAGAATTTAAATGGGTAATTAGCGAATGGATTACAGTTTTTTAAAAAAGGATAAAATTTCGCCCTGTAGAATGTACTGTTTCTAAAATATTATTTAATATTTTAGATATGTACCCCATTTTTAATGCGTTCTGTACGTTGCAAAAATTCTACCAGACGGATCACAAAGATGTTCAAAAGATGATGAAACTATAAAAGTAAGCGTTAAAAACCCTTGGTCGTTGTAGTAGTAGTTTTTAGTTTATGATTTGAATTGTTCCTGTTAGAAAATCCGTTATAGTAAGATACGGTATAAACATAGGATTTCATGGGTAATGGTGAGCGACGTGGATAAAAAAAAGAGTATTGTAATGAACATGTAGCATGTTTCTATTGCTTATTAACTGCGTAATACACATGATCTAATCCATCAACAAACACGGGAAATTGTCGTCGGAATTACGGAATTACTCAGGCAAGGCGGAAACTGCGCTAAAAGGTTCCGAGGTATAAAAGACTAAGCATAAAATACGCCAACAGAAAATGATACAAAAGGCAGCAGCTATACACATAGTTCAGTGACCAGAATTCAAATAATTCCTGACGCCTAGATTTACACTCGCGTCAGGAATCTTTTTTTTTTTTTAGGGCAACAGGCTACATGAGGGTGATCCACTTTGGGCAATTCCCCTTTAATAGCATAGGAAGGGATTTGAAAGGGGGGATGCGGAAGGGTAGAGGAAGCTAGCCAAGGGTTAACTAGGGCCCCCGAGCTATATTTTAAGGATCCTACCCGACATTCGCCTAAAGAAATGCAGGGAAAACCTTAGAAAAACCTGCATCGGGTAGGTCGGGCATTGGGTACTTGTCCCACGCCCTTCCGATAGCGGGAGAGGAGTTTGCTGTGGGGACGCAGCATTCCCTTCTCCGTGCCTCGACCAGTTTAGGAGGCAGCTGGCCGACTATTCCAATGGGAATAGCAAACATCTCTTACCGTATGCCCAAGGTCTGTGACCCCGGAACATACACCTCTCAAAACAGGCCGAGGTGCCTCGGCTTGTGGGAGCCTTAGTTCAAAAACGGAGAGGAAAAGGCATACCCAAAGGTAGCCCCTTCGTATCTCTCCTAAAAGGTTCTGCCTGCGAGAGAACATCCCTCGCAGGTATTGCCTGCGAGAGAATAGCCCTCGTAGGTATTGCCTGCGAGAGAATAGCCCTCGCAGACCTTCTTCCAACCCGCGTCAGGAATCATATCGCTAGGAGCACAAATTGGGTTATAGTGTGTGACGAATTCCAAGGAAGCCTGCGAGAGAATTCTCTCGCAGGTGAACCTTCCCAGAGAGCTCTGGCGGAAGCTACCTTTGGGGATGCCTTCACATCTCTCTGGTTTTTGTACTAAGGTTCCCACAAGCCGAGCCACCTCGGCCTGTTTTCTGAGAGGTGTATGTTCCGGGGTCACAGACCTTCGGCAAACGGTAAGAGATGTCCACTATTCCCATTGGAATAGTCGGCCAGCTGCCTCCTAAACTGGTCGAGGTACGGAGAAGGGAATGCTGCGTCCCCACAGCAAACTCTTCTCCCGCTATCGGAAGGGCGTGGGACAAGTACCCAATTCCCGACCTACCTGATGCAGGTTTTTGTAGGATTTTCCCAGTTTTACTTTTAGGAGAATGCCGGGTAGGATCCTTAAACCATAGCCCAGTGGCCCTAGTTAACCCTTGGCTACCTTCCTCTACCATTCCGCATCCCTCATTTCAAATCCCTTCCTATGCTATTAAATGGGTGTTGCCACCCTGTGGATTACCCTCATGTAGCATGTTACCATAAAAAAAAGTGACGAATTCTACTAACATGAAACCTTTTATTACAAATATTTTGTGTAATTTTATTGTTTAAAAAATTTTACAATTCAGTAATTCGTAAAAGTAGGCTGATATGCAATGTTTATTTTATATTTCTTCTGTCTAAATGTGAAAAATATTAATTACGAATTTAATATGTAAATTTTCTTGAAATTTCAATATAATTTTATGTAAAAACAAATATGATTTTTTTTCTTAAACTATAAAGAATAAAGAGTAAAATTGGGTGGCTAGAATGAAATTATTACAGACCTGCAGCTCAATTTACAACTGACTAATTGGAATTAAATTTCTTCATTGTTTTTCCGCGATGGTTTAAAAGAACTTGGCTATTTTTGGGCACCGATTTCCGATAACCACAGCGAAATTTTATTAAATCCTTGAAATCCTCTTGGGTTGACTTCAAATTACAGCATAGTAATCATATATATAAAAAAATGGATTGTAAAAATTTACAAAACTATTGAATAAATATCACGTTCAATAAATCGTGAAAAAATGAAAATCGTGACCGCATAAACGTATCTGAATAAACCCTGGGCTAATAAAAAATTTTCATATCAATAAACAAATTATTTTAGGCTGACTCGTTTTTCTAGGATTTTTTTTTATAATTTCTAGCCCACTTCATAGTACTTAAACATTAACGATTCGCCGTCGAATTATTTAAATTATGAAACCCTAACAGTTTCTCTTTGGTTTTATTGATGCGTTTGTGTTTTATATTTAATAATCTCGTTTCTCTCACACCGCCCGGTTACATTTCCATTGAAAATGACACCAAAATGCGCGACAGGATTAATTAAACCGGAACCAATCCACCATCGGCTTAAATTGAAAACATACCTGTGGGACAATGCAGACCTATTGTGGTCCCGCTCACATATCCGATCGATGGGGATTAACAATTAGCGGTGTAGCGAAGAAGAGCAAAGTAATAATAAATCGGTTGGGGAATTTCGGGCGTCACCAATATTAATTACAACGCCGGGGCTTTCTATGAAAATCCCCCGTCTCTATCGCCGGAACAGCGTTCATTATCCTGCGCGCGATGGTTGTGTTGGCGAACACGCCTCGTCCCAACTCCTGCGCACTTCAAAGCACAAGTGTTCATTTTCGTTCTCTTTGATAACTACCACGCATTTACTAGGTCAAACAAGCACTGGGGGGGGAGGGGGGGAATGTTTTGACATTGAAATTCGCAATATCCTATTGGCACGGTCAAAAGGTGCGCCGAAATTGAAAAATGAAAGACCCGAAGCTGCAATCGTTTCTTCAGAAATAAAGGTCAAATTTATCTTCATGACTGACTATGTTATTTTTAAAGTCAGTATATAGGAGTCTCCTGGGAGTTACAGAACTACGTGCAAACACTAGTCTCTCGGTCACCTGTGTGTGTGTGTGGACAGGCTATGTATAGGGTAATCCACATAGTGGCAACTCCCCTCTTATAGCATAGGAAAGGGATTTGAAAGGGGGGATGCGGAAGGGTGGAGGAAGGTAGCCAAGGGTAACTAGGGCCCCCGGGCTATGGTTTAAGGATCCTACCCGGCATTCGTCTAAGGAAATGCAGGGAAAACCGTAGAAAAACCTGCATCAGGTAGGTCGGGCATTGGGTACTTGTCCCACGCCCTTCCGATGGCGGGAGAGAGGTTTGCTGTGGGGTCGCAGCTTCCCCTCGCCGTGCCTTGACCAATTTAGGAGGCAGCTGGCCGACTATTCCAATAGGAATAGCGGACAACTCTTACCGTATGCCCAAGGTCTGCGACCCCGGAACATACACCGCTCAAAACAGGCCGAGGTGCCTCGGCATGTGGGAACCTTAGTTCAAAAAAAACCCAGAGAGATGTGAAGGCATCCCCAAACGTAGCCTCCACCAGAGCTCTCTGGGAAGGTTCACCTGCGAGAGAATCCTCTCACAGGCTTCCTTTCGGGCATTGTTTTTTTTTAATATTTTTTTTAGGGCAACAGGCTACATGAGGGTAATCCACATGGTGGCAACTCCCCTTTAATAGCATAGGAAGGGATTTGAAAGGGGGGATGCGGAAGGGTAGAGGAAGGTAGCCAAGGGTTAACTAGGCCCCCGGGCTATATTTTAAGGATCCTACCCGGCATTCGCCTAAAGAAATGCAGGGAAAACCCTAGAAAAACCTGCATCAGGTAGGTCGGGCATTGGGTACTTGTCCCACGCCCTTCCGATAGCGGGAGAGGAGTTTGCTGTGGGGACACAGCATTCCGTTCTGCGCGCCTCGACCTTAGTAGAACATTATTTATAACTAATTACATCAATTATAACTAATTACATTAAATTCGAAGTTGCAATTTTCTCATGCGTTGCGGCCAAAAAAGACTGTTATACTTCCACAGCTGATGGGATTATTTTTGAATTTAAAATAATAATGGAACTAAAAAAATTTTGTAATCCAATAAATGGATTACAGTAACAAGGATTCAGGATTTTTTTTTTATTATTGGTTTAATTTTACATTAAGGGTCGAATCATTGGATCTAATTTCGTTCTATATTCTGGAATATTCTTTACGTTTTGACCAACCGAATAATATTGGACGTTAAATTTTAAATTGCATTGACTCGTGTTTTTAAAGAGTGTTTCGTTTGACTGATATAACAAGCATCGCAAACTAAGTCATTAATTTGGTAATTAACATTGTTTTTCTAATATGTTAATTATGTCTTTAATTGCGTTATTCTGCCACTTTTTAATTACTGTTGTTCTGTGTTGCGTTCAGTTTCCCGATAAACTTTTTCATAGTCTCTATAAGTTTAAAAATAAATCTGTAAAAATTATTTTATTTATAATTAAAATATTAATTAAGAGATATTAATTTACTGGTTTCTACGGAATTTTTTAACGTTCTGTTGTATAAATTAATAAATATGTTGTTATAATATTTTAATAAGTAATTAAGTCGTAAGTACGAAAAAAGGCCACGTAAGGTAGAGAATGACACATCTAGGGTTAGGTTCGTTTTTCTGTAAAATATATAGTATATTTAATAAAGGGTTAAAAATGAAATTAAAAACTGTGACACACTTAGCGAACTTAATACTGGTTCAGTATATAATTATTTTTAATAATTGAAAAATTCTAGTGTTACCTGTAAACAATTGTACATTTAGCTGATTAAATATAATTATAATTAGACTGTTCATGATTACAAGTTCCACAACGTTCTCCCTCCACATAGTAAAAGATTCTCACTATTTCAGTCTTCTTCGCAAGGCCTTTGATTTTTTGATAAGGAAAAGAATTTCCCCCTTCCTCCCCCATTTTTTTGACGTCAGAATCGACTTAATCTGATAGGGAGGGAGAGTCTCATTTCCTTTCCTCCTCACCCCATCTACCACAGTATTATGAGATACAAGTTATCAATATACGCATTCCGTCGTCGTGGATGTTTTTTATGGAATGCGGTAGAAATACCAACAGCAAAAGGGAGCAACTTTTTTTTTAAAAAAAGTAATATATATATATATATATATATATATATACTCTGCAATCCAAAGTATATATTTTGTGAAGAAAATGCTAATATTATTATATACTTCGTTCCAGATTCTACAAAATTAAAGATAAAAAAAACTTAATTATTTGATGTGTGAAATTACATAAAACTTATAAAATTTTTATACTTTATTAATAAAGAAACAATTAACTTTGATTTATATTTTCAGTGGCTTAGTATTTTATTTGTTAATATTTTTATTAATAATTGAAACTATTCGTGAAATGTAATTAGTGAAAATTAGCCACGACTCAGAATATTTGTTTTTAAACATTAAAAGTTACATGTGTTTTATATATATTTATATATATATATATATATATATATATATATGTAAATAATATTTATTTTATTATTTTTTGTAGGTGTTGACAGGCTATGTATAGGGTAATCCACGCAGTGGCATAGGTAAAGGAGTGAAAAGGGGCATGCGGAAAGGTAGAGGAAGGTAGCCCACGGGTTAACTAGGGCCCCAGGGCCATGGTTTAGGGATTCTACCCGGCAATTGACCTCAAAGTGATGTAGGGAAAACCCTAGAAAAACCCGTATCAGGCAGGTCGGGCATTTGGTACTTCCGATGACGGGAAAGGGGTTTGCTTTGGGGTCGCAGCTTTCCCTTCTCCGTGCCTTTACCAGTTTAGGAGGCAGTTGGCCGACTATTCCAATAGGAATAGCGGACAACTCGTACAGTATGCCAAAGTTCTGCGACCCCGGAACATACACCTCTCGAAAAGTGGCGGAGGTGCCTCGGCATGTGGGAACCTTAGTTCAAAAACCAGAGAGATGTGAAGGCATCACCTAAGGTAGCCTCCTCCAGAGCTCTCTAACTAATTTTATTTAAAGTATTCTCACAAGTTTCCATTAATTATATTCCAATATATTATTATCACAATTCTTCTACTCACGAATTCAATTCGTCTGTCCAAAATAGCGCGTTGAATGATAAATACTAAAACAAATTCTCAAAAAAAAAAAAAATTCTAAAATTTTCTGAAAATTAGTTTTCTAAAATTTTGAAAGAAAAAACTTTAAAACATGAACGTAACAGAAGTAACTATTTATGACGCTCAATTTTCAACCCAACATTATTATTTTTGTTTTAGTATTCATTTTATTATATTACAGCTTGAAATTTCGTCTTAAGAACAAATTTAATTATAATAAAATAAATTGTGTAATATCTGAATTGAAAAATAATTAATTTGATTTGATGATAATTAAATGTCTCCTTTATTTACATAATACTATATTTTCAGGACTTTTTTCTACAATTTATGTTGATGATTTTTTAAAAATAATTATTTTTCAACCGTGTAGGTGTAAATAAACTTTTAACAGATGTGCTCATCAATTAACTGGAACAAACACAAACAAGTGAGTGAATAAATTAATGAAGTTGAAAAATATATTTTAGAACGTAAACGGTGCGTCTGAGTACTTCATCTCCGTCGTTGTTGATAACACACACACACACACACATGTAAACGGCGACGTTTGTTATTAACTAATGGCTTATACAAAGTGTTTCTTTTCCGCTACAAATTTACGATGGCGTTGGTCTACAGCAACTGCCGAATAATCGATGCGTTGCGGTAAATGTTAATAATTTTCCTCTGATTATTTTGCCGTCTTCTTTTTCCTCCCTCCAGTGCTTCGTCGAGGCATCTGCTTGCTTTGTAAACTGTGTTTGGCAAGACGTGACCCAGAAAAGTGCAATCTGTTTGAAACGAATGTTGAGCGTTTAATACAGCGTTGCTTTTGCCAGGAATCGTTATTGCCTGTGGAACACGGCCAAGACTTAGTAGTCGTAATGTTAATGCACATGGGGCGAATGTTTACCGCTGAATCTCTCTCTTTCGTTTTTATTTTGTTTTTCGTCTTTCTCTCTATCTTTTACGCCTTTCCCTGTGGTGTTGGCGCTTTATCCGCTGTTTTCCTGGCTCCTTGCCTCTGTCAGCTTCAAAAAAGATGTCTGACAGGCGACGCTATTACAATATCCTGCTCTTCAGTGGCTATGAATATTTTCTCTCACTGCGTCGTCTTTAAAACTGCGCAATGTTCCAGTAAATGTCCACAGTACCAGAGGAAAATTTTGCGCCACATTTGACATCTGATTGGACATTAACGTTTCAAATTTTATTTTAAAAAATTTGTTAATAAGCTGCTAAAAATATTAATTGATAATTTGTGTCTTCAGTTTTTGCAACTCGTGGTCTTCACGAAGAAAATCACTACCTCCAAGAAACATAGTAATGGAATGGGGATAAGAGTCGTAAACTCTTCTACCCTATCTTTTAATAAATAAAATAGACTGTGCCTGTGTTCCGTATACAAATCTACTACACGTGTTCCTTTCAAACCGGAAACAAGACACGACTGCCAACCCCAGGTGTTAGGGGTAGAAATTTTCAAACATGTGTAAACGGCCGATATTTGCGTCGAATAAATATTTTTTTGGGTCAATGACATTTATAGTGTTTCTCCAGATGGTTTTTTATGTATAATTTCAACCCATTTCGCTCATGGTAGGGGAGAACCCTTATGGGTGGAAGTGGACGGACGATACATAAAAATAACGCAAAAAACAACCGAGATTGATGTCAAATCCGGGCTTATGGATGTCGCCGAGTTTAATTATGACAACCCGGGCAACTCCGAGCTCCAAGTTAGTGACTTAATAAAATGACAGAGACAAAGTTTGAATAGGAGTGATACATAAGTAAGATTCCAAATAAATAGACGAAATTTGTTACGAATCAGTTAGAGTAATAAGAAACAAGAATTTGTGCTGATGACGTGCAGTTAGACAGGGAAATTATTAGTAAAGAAGGGGAACGGAAATTGTAAGACAAAATACATAAAACGTGTTTTATTTATATTTTCGTATTCTCTGCACAATTTTTCTTTGTCCGTCGTCATAAGGAAACTAATTACAAATATCATAAAATTTTTAATTTTGAAAATATTGTAACATATGAAATTCTTGTTAAACCTAAAATATTTTCTAAAAAAAAAACATACTAAATATCTTTACAGATGATTATGGAAATATTGCCGAAAGGTCCAGATTTTCAAAAATAAATTATTTAGAAAATTATTAATTACTTCTCTTATTAAAAATATATCAAATTTAAAATTATTGAATAAAAAGACGTGAATTATTTTAAAGATAATTATTTTTGTTAAAATGGATTAATCTAAGAAAGAGATGTGATAAGATCATGAGAAATAGGACGTGTATATTTACACATAGCACCAGCAACTCTTTTGTTCCGCTTTTTAACCAAACTACATGATGCAGGTATTCTGGGGGAGGGGGGGGTTTTTAATCATATATAATACCGAAAAAATTTCTCAATGGTTTTTAACTCTTACTGGTACAAATTTTATCATGTTCTAGACTCCATTGCTACTACTGATAGGGGGGGGGGGAATCTCAGCGTTATTCAGAGATTCCTTTGAGAAAGGTAACCTCAGGTTATCCACTTGATAGGCACTATAGTGAATCCCTTAATTCCATAAAAATCGTTTACGAGTGTTCTTATAAGTACAGTGTGGACGAATATGGAACACGAACTCGAAAAAAAAATTTAAAATTCAAATAAAAGTGCGCCTGCTCCAGATGATGATTTTTGGCTCTGTGTTCTTGGTACACTCGTATAGGAACATAACCTCTACTACTCTCTCATAGTCCACAACCGTTATTATTTGATCAATACACCTTAAGTACCTTTCTAATAATATTCAGTTCCTCGCCCCTAGAGCAGTTAATTTTGTTAACCCGCTCCACTCCAGCGGGGGCTGCGGATAAGGCTCCGCTATTATGCGTGGTGTATGATAATTTTGGCAACCTTGTCACGTTTCCGGGGTGCTGGTGGACCCTGACGTGACGTCTGGCGAGCGTCCAGACGCCTGTATGAATGAGGCCCAGCCGGGGCGGAAAACGACGTGGACATGATGGCGTTTATTTGTTCGGCGACCAATCGTTGCGGAGGAGACGTTGTGCTGATGCTGATGGTCCGGCGTGGTCGAGGGAGCTCATACGGATCTGGAAAGTCTCCAAGCAGGAAGCGTTGGTGTTATTACGAAATACATGAGGCGTTTCTTCAAAATTTACGATTCGCTCACGTAATTTCACAACGTCGCCCACTCTGTTTCCAGTAGTTGAATCTTGCAGAAAGGAGATATTCAAATTTAATCATCACGTTCAAGTTTTAAATACACATGACTCCGATCTTGGAGGTTTACAACCACAAATGTTCTTCAGAATTTTCTGCACATGGGTTTCATCATCATCCAGTGCGTTGGACATTTTAAAATTTAATGTTAAAAATTCCAGATGAATAACTAAGAATTATTATAATAAATTCGACCATCAGTACCATAATTATAGTGCTATAAAATAACATATTCAGAACTTTTTACAGGTTTAAACACTCATTCACTTTATATATTCTTCTTTATACATTAATAAAAAAAACTCTCTGAAAATCGGACCTTCTCTACGGTGTTTAATAATTGTTAATCATCGGGAAATGAAAAATTCTTCTAGAATTAATTGAATAAAGACAAAACTATGACCATTTAGGTTGATGTTTTAGATATACGACTTAATTTCAATAAGGTTTGTTTTAGAAGCACTCAAATTGAAGGTAATCCACATAGTGGCCACTTCCCTGTAATAGGGAATGAAGGTGGAAGGTAAAGCAATGAAACTAAGGATTACGCAGGGTCTCGTGGATTTAATTTAAGGAAGTTGTCTTGCATGACTAATGTGATACGGGGGGGGGGGGGAATCCTATAGTAACCTGTACCTGACAGGTCGATCTCTCGATACTCGTCCCACGCCCCTCCGAGAATTGCGGTACGGTTCAGTCCTTCGCGGAGTCCCGACTCAATTTGCTCGACTACATCTGGAGGCAGCTGGCCGACTGCTCCAGTGGGACACTTATCGTTACTTTTACAGATTAATCATACATTTTAATAAGTGATTTGATTTAATTCCCACACTTTAAGAATTTTCGAAACACAGGAAAGAACAAAAATTAAGGACCATGAATAACAGATTAAAAATACCCAAAGATTTCTAGCAGTTGGCAATATGTTAATTGTTTCTGGTTTTAAAATAATTTTGCTTTCTGTTCTGTGAATAATCTTTAGATATAATTTTATGAGTTCGCCATTTATCCAGATATGATGGTCACTTAGTTTGCGGGGAAAGATACTCGGCGCTGCTTAAATTCAAATGTGTTTATTTTTCGGCATGAGGACTTTTTATTCGCTTGAATATTTCGTATCTCTCCTTTTTTTTTAGTAGGAAACATCGGAACATTGGCGCTTACTGAAGTGTTACGATGATGATTATTAAAGGAATCCGATAGTCCTTAGAACTCTCGTTTATTACTTTGATCGTTTGTGTGAATCCGAATGTTTGAGTTGTAATTGTGTTAGGAGCATAATGTAAAGCAGATAATTGGGGTTGGTATTAGCTGTTAGCCATCTACGACTGTTCGCTCGGGACATTTCACTGCTAAGTGAAGCGACGAAACGATGTTAACATTTACGCAGGCTGAAAGGAAGCCCTCTTGCATTATAACTAGAGAAAATCGAACTAAATCGATACGGTCGTTTTTCCTTCTGCTATTATCAGTATTGCCCGTACCGTCATCTGCCGAAGCTTACTTGGAAATCGCTCTCGTTATTTGCGAGGGGGTGATTATTCGCCGAAGCGAGGGAGAGTGAATAGTCGCAGTTCAATATCGGGGTGTGGAAGATGGAGATGGGAAGACGACGACACCTCTGGGGAGGTTGTTAGCGGGTCGCAGGTGTGCCGACCTCTCATTAGCAGCTGCTCCGTACAATGTTAATTCTGACCTAGTTTTTTTTCCTCCTCTTTTCGTCCCCTCTCCAGCAACCCACGCCGTTTCGTTTAACGCTGCCGAGAGCTCTTCACATTACGTTCGCTCCGTTCGTTCGTTCGTCTCGCAGTCAGGAAGAACAGAGACACCCTCAGACACGTTTTCATTTTATTGTTCTACTTAATTCTTGTTTCAACATACTTGTTCACTTTTTTCCCAGTGTTGTTCGTACATATCAGGCCAAATGCTATAACTACGGGTGTTTTTTCTTCTGAAACACTATTTTATAAATCCACACGTTGACCTCATTGACAGTCAATTTCACTGTTAGTGTGGTACCACGTTATCCTCCATTCATATAAAGCAATATGGAGGACTTTTACGTAAGCCATTATAATTATATGATTTTTTTAAAAAATGGTTCGTAAGAAATTGGTAGGTTCCCAAATCCAGACTAAAGGAAATTTATCTGAAATTGTAGACCTCAACAGGCGCATATGAACTTAAGAACTAAACACCCGTCAAACTGATAGAAGATTTTGTACAGTATCAAATACGTTAGGAAGATAAAACTGTTTCAATAGAGTTGTTGTGTGTCCCATTAAAGAAAATTAACCTAAAGCGTTCAATATAAAGATTAATTCGTAAATTCTGTAGCTTATTAAATTTTCGACTCCTAAAGACTAACATAAATACTGTCATGACAGACACTGTCTTTCGGCTTTTTATTTAATAACATTTTCTTGTGTAGTTTTCGATTAAAACCAACAAATCCGTCTTATATTTTATATAATTTCTCGATCAAAAATTAAAATGTTAAACTAAATTAATTTATTGAATTAATCTGGCAATTATATTTGATAATAAAAATATGCAATACAGTGAATAAGTCAGAAAATTTCGTTAAACCGACAATTAGTTTCACTACAACGTTTCGTCCACAATTTTTAGAGCTTCTTCAGGTACTCAGGTATAATACAATTTTGATTTTACTATGACGGTTGTAGTCGAATAATTTTTCGTTGTATTCAAACACATTTTTTGGTTTAATAAATTTTAATGGCATATTGTTTAGTTATTTTCAGTAATTTATATTATTTTTCTATATTTTCTTCAAGTAAATACATGAAAACTTTCAAAATTTTACATTAAAATGCACAGGTCACAGAAAATGACAGTCTTGTCCAAATATTTTCAATAGGATTAAGTCTCTGCTTTTTTTTATACTTTCAATACATTAAATGTGGATGTGTCGGCTTCAGTCCTACTTTCCTCTTATTTCATCCGATAGTGGCCGCTAAAATCTCTTCTAGTTGGTTACACCATTGTAATATAATAGTCTACACGTGCCCTCTTATCATAACGTCTCTTCAGCATAGCGGACCTAAGAGGGCGCAGCTGCAAGAACGCTGATGCAGTTAAAGACATCACTTTAGATATAGTGAGTAACGCACCACAACAACATAAATCTTCACCCCTTCCGCCTAGGCAGCTGTGAAAACGCTGCGTCTAATGAAGTCAGCATTTTAAGTGCCTTATGCAGACATGCACACGGCAGCAGAAATCATTCTCTTTTCTCATTGGAGACTTAAAATCATCAGGGAGGGGGAAAGGAGTCTTCGAATTGTTCAGAGCTTCTTGGGAACGAGAGTCGTGATCCAACCTCCAGACGGGTCGGTGGCTCCTGGTGCTATCCGCCAGTTTGTCTTCTTTATTTTATTTCTGCCTATTAAATCTCTTTATTCTTCATAAACTCTTATTTGACTGAAGTGCAGCGAAACACCAACCACTACGCCTAGGTTCAATTAGTTGAACCCGAACCCTCACGTTACCGACTTTCCTATTTCCTGTTCTTAATTCTTCCTTTATCCTCTAGATCGGTAGCCAGGAGGTATAGCTCGGTTGGTGAACGATCTATCTGGACTTCCCATTTCCAACTGCTGGAATGTTACATGGTGGCAGCGGTGGGATGTGACATGATGGCAGTTTGGGATGTTACACCATGAATCTCATCAATTATGCCTCTTCTTCATTTGCCTGTCCCAACCATGGTCTTCTTCATGGTTTATCATCACGCGTATTCTTTCCTTATGTTCAATATATTGCTACTTTCTTGAGTAATAAAAATTGTGACGTGTTATTTGTAAAATGCAGTTTCCATTGCAAAAATAATCATGTCAACATGAACGTTCAATTAATCTCTTTAGATTTTTATTTTAAATAAATGGAAAAAAAACCGGCAACCAGTTAATCATAAATTTACTATGAAAAATTTTTAACGTTATAAAAAAAACCTTTACGTTTCATATCAAAATTTTTTTTGGGTCCACCTTTAAGAAGAAGAAAAAAGGTGTGTGAAAATTACAGCCCCTGAAATTAATTATTACTAATTTATCATTTTATTCAAAGAGCTCCGAAAATTTACGGATTAAACGTTTTTTTTATTTTTTGTTAAATAAAATTTCAAATGTTTGATAACAAATTTCCGATTAACGTTAAAAACAATAGTTTTTTAGTCTCAAATATTTATTTTATATTTGAAACATAATATTTAATAGATACGACGTTTCATCCCTTATTGGGACCTCTTCAGGTGTACAATTACAATTAAATTAAATTATAGAAACATTGTCTTACATTTTACGTTTATTTTTAAAAATAATTCAGGTTAATAAAATTTCTGATTAATAATCTTTATTTTTCCTATTATTTAAATTATCTCTCTTTTTCACATTTTCTCATATGTGTAGGTTATAATCTTTTTTTCCTAGCTCTCTTTATTTCTCGTTATTCATTAATGTACTTAATATTTTGTATATATAAAATTGTAATT
This sequence comes from Zhengitettix transpicula, assembly GCA_037074705.1. NCBI lineage: Eukaryota > Metazoa > Arthropoda > Insecta > Orthoptera > Tetrigidae > Zhengitettix > Zhengitettix transpicula. The sequence goes on along the minus strand of CM073592.1, from coordinate 20,731,294 downwards.
TTGACTTGTCCAATTTTCTCAGATTGGTTCCTACTGGAATCAATGTATGATACTAAATGTAAATCAAATCGTACCGTTCGGCACGTCACATATACCAGCAGCTACTCTAAATCGGTCGTTTCCAAATCACTGCTCAATTCTCCTTGTTTGTTGTATTTTTGGCCTGAGGCACGCGAGTGGAGACAAGAGTTTCCTCGCTGCTCCGCGCGTGTGACTCCGGTCTGAAGAAATCCGCCGTGGTCACGGGTCGCCGACATCACAGTCGCTGCGCTATCCGCGGATTCGAGATGCGGATTAGCGATAGTAGCTAGAGATTATAGTCAGCGGAGCGAAACGCAGATGTTATCTCCGCCTCACTACCTCGATAATTATGTACGGCCTGCTGCACAAGCCGCTCAAAACCGAATCAATTTACGTCTGCACATAAGGCGGGGGAGGGAGTCTCTTAGCAAATCGCTGCGACGACCGAGAAACTATTATTGAGGATCCCGCAGATCGAGAATTTCTTCCTCATCAAGGTTTCTATGGTTGCACATATGTTAAGTATTTCCGTCCCAGTTGCTTCAAACAGTCTCCAAAGAAAACCCTTGGAGTTTGCAAAAATTTCCGGATAAAAAATATTTTTTTAATTATGATTTCGGACATGATGATGTAAATAATAAAATATGAGTGCAGTACAGTGGAATACAAAAATATTGTTAAAATGTAAAAAATTACGTCTGATTAAAAATAATGAATAAGAAAGACAGTCAATTCAGAGAAAAAAAGGCAATATAAATACTACACAACGTTTCTGGGATCCTTTCTCTTGCGAGGGATATTCTCTCGCAGGTAAAACCTTGTAGGAGAGATACGAAGGGGCTACCTTTGGGGGCTATCGGAAGGGCGTGGGACAAGTACCCAATGCCCGACCTACCCGATACATGTTTTTCTAGGGGTTTCCCTGCATTTCTTTAGGCGAATGCCGGGTAGGATCCTTAAAATATAGCCCGGCGGCCCTAGTTAACCCTTGGCTACCTTCCTCTACCCTTCCGCATCCCCCCTTTCTAATCCCTTCCTATGCTCTTAAAGGGGAGTTGCCCAATGTGGATCACCCTCATGTAGCCTGTCGCCCTAAAAAAAAAAGGATGCCTTTTCCTCTCCGTTTTTGAACTAAGGTTCCCACAAGCCGAGGCTCCTCGGCCTGTTCTGAGAGGTGTATGTTCCGGGGTCACAGACCTTGGGCATACGGTAAGAGTTGTCCTCTATTCCCATTGGAATAGTCGGCCAGCTGCCTCCTAAACTGGTCGAGGTACAGAGAAGGGAATGCTGCGTACCCACAGCAAACTCCTCTCCCGCTATCGTAAGGGCGTGGGACAAGTATCCAATGCCCGACCTACCTGATGCAGGTTTTTCTAGGGTTTTCCCTGCATTTCTTTAGGCGAATGCCGGGTAGGATCCTTAAAATATAGCCTGGGGGTCATAGTTAACCCTTGGCTACCTTCCTCTACCCTTCCGCATCCCCCCTTTCAAATCCCTACCTATGCTATTAAAGGGGAGTTTCCCAAAGTGGATTACCCTCATGTATCCTGTTGCCCTAAAAAAACTGGGATCCTTGTTCCTTTCATCAGGGAAACATTGTGTTGTTTACAAAATCTCTTGCTCTAATTGTATTTTCTGTTACATAGGGCAAACAAAACGTTCCATTATATATAATATCAAACTTCCCATTGATAAAAATCTGTAGTATCCAAAAATATCATCAATTCTAAACATACATTTGATTGGCAAAATGCTACGATTTTAGACATTGACACCAGGTACAATTTCAGAGATGCTTCACAATAATTAAAAATCACAGCTATTAACGTACAAACAGACACTATGAAACTCAACAATTGATATGATCCCTTATTGTTACGCGAAACCTTCCGCTCTACCATTGTCGTTGCGTTTTCGTTGCTTTTCAGTTTTGTCACCCGCAAAGTGACGTTGTGTCGCTCTAGGCTCTTCTTAGCACCTGACGAAAGGGACAAGGATTCCAGAAACGTTACCCTTTTTTGTCTGTATTGGCTATCTTTCTTATTCATTATTCATACAAAAATAATGTCTTAAGATGTCTATGTATAGATTTAATCTACAAATAGGCAGTTTGCCTGTTGGAAGATGCATGAAATTACAATTTAAATACAAATAAAATAAGGGAAAAGTTTTAATTTAACGTCTGTTTTAATTAATAAAAACAATTTATGACCTTATACAGACATTTTTTTTTGTTATGACGACGTTTCGATACCTTTTTTGTATCATCTTCAGGTATTGACCACAATAAAACGAATCAAGCTGTTATATTTACACAGTTTTGAAAGGGGATCCGAGGCAGACTTCACAACAGCTTGTTTCGTTTTATTGTGATAATGCCTGAAGAAGATACAAAAAGGTATCGAAACGGCATCATAATACAAAAAATAAAAAAGTGTCTGTATAAGGTCACAAATTGTTTTTATTTTATAAAATAAGGGAGGTTTCAGTAAAGGAAAATAGGGGTAAATTAATATAATTGTTTTAAAATATAAGCTAGGTTTAGGGATATTATTTCAAGTATAAATACATGTATATAACATTATATTAATTAAAGGTTAATTTTGAAAGAAAAATAATATTTTACTGGTCTGAAAAGAAGAAAAGTCGAAAGATATCTGAAAATAGAGATAGTTAAGTAGTTGTATTTAACTATCTAAGGAGACAAAGAATGTTACCATTTTTCTTTTTAGTTTGCAACAGATCACCATCACTTCCCTTTACTGCAATACACGTCACTACACTACCCTACATTCACTAGAGATTTCATATGATTAAGTCTCATTTTCTTTCCGTTAGAGGACTTTCTCCGGAAACTCTTGCAGGTAAATTGTTCCTATTGAGGAGTGATTTGTTTTATTAAATTTAATACGGGTGGAAATTAATATCGGAAAATCGCTAAAAGCAAAGTAAGCACTCGAAAACATGGAACTGCTCACCCACTGCTACTGAGTCGCTCAATTGAGTTGTATCTTGTCACCGGGTGAGAATACAAAGTCAGCGTCCAACACAGGAACACGGAAAGAACTCATCTGTCTGGTAACATTTTTTTTGGCGAGGCCAATTTACGTCTCATTTATTGTATTGTGTGAAATGAGATGTGGTTTGATGGAGAAAGCTGTGAATGTCTTGGTTTGTTTAGGATTCGGCTTCAGAGGAGAAAATTCGTCGTTAAAAAATTATCTTAAAAATCTGATGAGACCGTACATTCGTTTAGAGACACTCAAGGGGATACAACTAAAAAAAAATTTCAATACGTTCTTTAAATTTATCCCATATTTCATTACTTGTCCCTCAGGGTCCTGTTGCTCGAGTTTTGTTCAATCTAACAGTAACTTTTCAAGTAGAGAACTGTTTCTTAATCCTGCAAATTCTTACTGATCGATCACCCACAATCTGATCTCAGAGAACTGATACATGACATTGTGTTAGTAGAACCGGGAATAAGAAATTTTCTCCGTGAGTTAATTTAAAGATCATTCCTCGGTATTTAGCTCCAGCGATCTAAGTGGGACAATTAGCGCCAATGATATGGAAGACCTACTGCGTTCACTGTTCACAGAAAGTAGATCGCAGCATCCTTTAACTTGCTCAACATTGAAGACCTCAGTTACCACCGCGATTGCCTCGTTTCATCTTCCAAGTAACTTGTCAGAACACACACACACAAACCATATTCTCATACAGACATTGACAGTACTTTATTGGTATTTAAACACCGATTGTAAATTACACACACAACTATTAATCGAAGTAATCAATCCTTTTAAATGATAGAAACAATTATAAACACGCCATGACCGTCCTGCAAGCAAGCTTGGGTCGTGAAAGACTTGTCGAGGCGGTCGCCTCAAAAGTACCACAACAGCCACGGAATAAGTCATTGGCCACACCGGGAAAACGGTCGAGGAACACAACAGCCAACGTAACAAAAATAAAATAGGTTCGCGTACTCATTTTATTCAGTTTCTTGAAATCCGCGGATCTTTTTCCTCTAAGCAAGCCAAATGTCAGAATTTTGTATGATACAGCTTTGACTTATTTAATTTTCATGAACTCCATTTTCATCTCGTCTCAAGTTTATACTCATTTTTGTCACGTTTTTATAATTATGACCAACTGTTGATTTTGAAGCTTTTTCTGTAATTGAAGATTGATAAAGCAACCCCGTTTTTAACGAATGACTATGACGCACTCTTTATCTTAAGGTAAAAATAAATTGGAGACTGTAGAAAATGTTTTTTAACATTAATAATTTTTCATAGATCAGTTAATTAGTTTCAACAATACCCTAGTTGTTATACAGCTACTGATTGTTTCAGTGGCCATATTGATGACAGTATTTTGTGGGGGTTTTTAGGCCTCGTTTTGTTCTGGCGTTCTTACAGACGTTTCGCTCGATAGTTCCGAGCATTTTCAAGGCTAGTCGTAAAATTGGTATAAAAAATCAGACACCATAGTTGTAAATTACCAATATATATATAAAAAAAATTGAAATTGTATTTTTTATCATTCATTGCTTGTTACGTTCAATACTTAGGGACTTGGACTACTGTGTTTCTTTTACACGTTTTAGTTATCCGATTTATTAAGCTAAGTATTATATAGAATAAGTAGAAGCACACATGTAAATGGATAATACAGTTTATGACCACTTTCGGATGAATTAGCTATTAAATTTTTAAAAAATCGTTTCGGTTCCTGGTTGTACCTTCTTCAGGTATTTTTTAATCATCACTAAATTTTAAAAGCTATTTACAATATATTTAAAACCTTCAATAGATTTTAAAAGTTCTTCCAAGGCACTTCGTAACACACTACAATTTTTAAATATATTGTCAATTAGTTTTTAGTGATAATTAGAAAAGGCCTGAATATGGTACAAACTCGTACCGAAACGTTGTTCTTGGATTTAATAAATAATTTCGCTGAAATTGGTCATAAATTACATTATATATTTAATATAAAATATAAACTTTACTCATATAAATAGATTTGATGTTCCGTTGCCGTAGAAATATAAAAATTAATATTCATAGCCAGACTGAGGAAACGACCTGAAGACAGTTTAAATATGTACAGAAACGTTGCTGTGTTGTTCATTAAAGATTATATGTTAAATGTTTTTTTTGAATTACGTATAAAAATGTAATTGGTCTACAAAGCTAATTAAATATATGTGATGTTTAGAAACATAACTAAAAATTAAATATCACATAATCCCAAGTATAATTTTGTAGTAAGGTAAAATGTTGTACGCTGTCTTGTGAACTAAATGACGACGCAGTGATGTAAGTATCTAGACATTTTTAGTGCACCTTGGAAGGTTTTTTTTATCAGAGCACGGACCTTATCACGTCCGAAAAAAAGTGAATGGCCATGGAGGGATAGCTACGGTTCGAAATGAAGACACGAAATTTTTTGACGTTACTAGATCTTCGTTTGTCCCCGTGAAAAAAAGCACTAGTAGAGTCTCCGGAGGAGCGGAGTTTTGCGTCTGCAGTCGTTTCGTCCCACCTATGAAGCTGCTGCAACATGTCTAGCATTTAAGTAATGTGGCTAGGGAAATTTACAGTCTGCCAGCTGGCAACATTGCGAAGTCATCCGTCGGGGGGCCGACACGACGTCGTCGTAGTCTTTATTTAGCGTCCTGAGGGATGCGGGGAAAGGAAGCAGGGAGTGTGTTTACCTCGGGTTTCTACTCTTGCCTGCTCTCATTCAGAAAAACCTGCTCGCAAGAAGGAAGGACGAAAATCAGAGTCCTTTATAACACGCGAACACATCGTATTGTCCAGTCTTGTTGCTTGGTTTCCGTTAAGAAATAATATGCCAGTGAAAGGTACTGAAATTAAGTAATTAAGTTTCCAAACTCTCTTTGGTTTAACGGTTTAGCTGACCAAAATATTTGAAAACAGAGGACCTTCGAGGACACTATTTCTCTTACCCCCCTCCCTCAACGTCGTCTCTCTTCCACAATTCCGTCATTCCATTTATCAATAGGCCTTAATGGCTCTAAAATCTGCATCATAACTTCTTCCACAAATTTATGTGCCATAAAACTGCTATCGGCTGGACGTTAGCCAGAGAAATACCGAAGTCTTTTGTCTGATCCCTTTCCTATCTTTACGAATCCGCCTCCTAATTCCCGCTATATATTCTTGTTATTTGCTCAGCAATTCTCTTTTTTGATATTCAATTTAATTACAGTCGATCCGAGAGAGAAACAACATATCAAACATTTGTCCAAGAATACCGTAGTTTAGATTAGAGTAGAATAGAAAGAGCTACGTTACACGTGATCTTTAGAGCCTTTGCTGGTCAAAAACCTCGGCAAGAAACCCGGGATTGAATGAATGAACCGATTTGGTACACGAGGACTGATCAATTGTTTATTTAAAAAAAGACCAGACAACAAAACAAAGATTGGAAAAACATTCATTCCCAAATAACACAATAAATGACTCTAAAAGAAACAAAATTTAAGTTTAATCTGAACTCTCTCCAGTGATAGTGATCAATCGGATTCACACTCCATAAAGGCAATTAAATGAAGTGAGATCAGTTTATTTCTATTTTTAATTCCCCCCCAAAAAATTCCACTGTTTTGTGCCAGAACATTATTATTCTTTTATTTAATAAATATATTTATCTGACTTCTATACAATTATAAATGTATTAACACGGCCAAATTTGTGAGATGTAACTTGTTAACAAGAAACATAAAACTTACAACGTTTCGTCCTCAATGTAAGTCTTTATCAGGTGTAATTAATTTTTAATAAATTGCCAAATTATTCCGTTAATATCATCACAAAGTTAATGTTATATAAATTCTGCATCAGTTTCGGATAATAATGTGGTAATTTATTGACGTCAATTACAGAATTACACGCCTGATGAAGTTCAGGATTCAGGACGAAACGTTTCTTGATAACAATTTGCATCTGACCAATGTGATTATGTTGATACATTTATTCTTATATTTATATATTGTCGTTTTCAAAATTTATCTCCAATTATTTGAGTGTTGTCAACTGACCAGTGCAGTTGTGTTTCTCTACGCTCTTCTTAGCACCTGATGAAAGGATACAAGGATCCCAGAAACGTTGTGTGGTATTTATATTACCCCTTTTTTTTGTCTGTATTGGCTGTCTTTCTTATTCATTATTCATACAAAAATATTGTCTTAAGATATGTATGTGTTGATTTAATCTACAAATGGACAGTTTGCCTGTTGAAAGATACTAGAAATTACAATTTAATTACGAATAAAATAAGGGAAAAGTTTTAATTTAACGTCTGTTTTGAATTAATATAAACAATTTATGACCTTATACCGACACTTTTTTATTTTTTATATTATGACGACGTTTCGATACCTTTTTTGTAGCATCTTCAGGTATTTATTATTAATTATTTTCAATCAGACGTAAAACTTTTTCATTTTAATTAGTATTATCCTTTAAATACATTATAATAATTTAAATACTTTACTCATGGTCAGTTTATTTATTTAAAACAATGATATTTATTTATTGTTACTTAATTTATTGTAATTTCATGTGTCTGTCACCGGGAAAACTGAAAATTTTTAGAATAAATAAATACATATGTGCAATACTTCAGCTACTAATGGTTTATTTTTTCTTCCACTCGTCGTTCCTTTTTCAGAGTTATAAAGGTGTAAGTAGTTAAGGACACAGATGCGCCGTAGAAAGAATATCTAATGAAACGATAGGCAGTTTATGACAAGACGTGGGCAAAATAACGAAAATCACTAAGATTTTTTATTTATCTTAGAGCGAACAGAAAATTGTCCCGGAGGAGTTATTAAGGGGTCTTGATGGTTGCAAAACATTTGGCAGCCGGAGTAGAGAGGGGTGAAAATAATACTGTAATCTCATAAAATATAAAGTTTAGTGTAATACAGAAGAATTAATTAATTTTTGCATTAAAAAAATGGCCGACCTGGTGTCGTGTAGTGGTAAAACCTCGGATCACAGAGGTTCCGGGTTCAGACCCCGGCGAGGGCATGTATTTTTGTACGTGTGAGTGTGTGTGTTTGTCTCATTTTCAGCATTATCAGCAGAGCTCCCGCTGCCACGTTCGCACGGTGGTAGGAATGGGGATCATCGCTCTCATTGTCGCAACGGCGGAAGGCTGAAGGCCCCAAGAATAGGATAATGGTTCTCCATGGAGAACAATCCTCAGAACCGGTATCAGGACTGATAACTGAGGAGGAGAAGAAGAAAATGTGTTATTAAAGGTTTCTACAATAATATGCACCGTTTTCAAAAATTCCGCGCATGAATTAAAGGAATCATTTAAGTAAATAAATATTCGGCTCTAGGTCAAAAAATTATGTTTAACAAAATTTAAATTTACTTCGTTTCGTCCTCTTTTTAGGACCTCTTCAGATAAGACATTTTAATTTTTTTGTATATTATTCAGGCATAAAACTTGTGTGTTGCAACCGAAATGTAATCAGTTAAATTAAATTTTTCAGTCACTGCTGCGTAAATAAACAACAAAAAAATTACTAATTACGCCATCACACTGTCACATATATTTTCATATAGATTACATTCTCTTTGGAATGATCCTGTAAGAGTTGTTCCCTGTTCCTACTGGAACAGTCGGCAATCTGCCTCCTAAGCTGGTCGAGGTACGGAGAAGAAAACTCTTCTCCCGCCATCGGAAGGGCGTGGGACAAGTACCCAATGCCCGACCTACCTGATGCAGGTTTTCAAGGGATTGGCCTGCATAACCTTTAGGCGAATGCCGGGTAGCATCCTTAAAACATAGCCCGAGGACCCTAGTTAACCCTTGGCTACCTTGCTCTACCCTTCCGCATCCCCACTTTCAAATCCCTTACTATGCTATTATAGGAGAGTTTCCACCAAGTTGATTACCCTCATTTAGCCTGTTACCCTGAAGAAATATACTGTGTCTCTAACACTTTTTAATGATTACTGCACTGTCTTATCCGCCTCTGAGAACTTTGCTACTATTATGTTAAGTCGCCAGTATTTTTTATCGTAAATCGTTCTCGTTCATAAACGAGTAAATTACTCGTTCGTGGGTTCGTTTCGTTTTTATAATGTTAAAACAGTAGTCACGTCTACAGACGTCATTATATATAGTTATTATAAAAACCTTTTCTTTGTAAACAAATGAGAATTCATTTCAAATATTAAATGATCATGTCTTATCGTCATTTACGAAAGAGGATCTTTGTAAACGGGTTCAGTATCTGTAGATATGTCACTCCATTCATCTGTGTGGCTCCCCACTGGACAAACTGTCGTCCACGTGTGTTTCACCTTCTTGCCCTCGTGGAACTTTCCGAAGCCCTCCTCCCCAATGGAGCGGGATGAGCTGATGGTTGTCCGTCTCGCTGATGAACTGTGATCTGAAGCCTAGTCTTCCGTGAGCTTCCCTCAAAGCCGCCGAGGGAACAGAGCGTGAGTAATGGCTGGATCACGTAATTGCGTGTTCACACACTTTGCAGTATCGACCACAAGTAACACGTCCCTCGTAAACATCGCGCCTGTTGGCGACACGACGAAAATTAAGTCCAAGTAATTGTAACACTCGATCCAATTAAACAGGTTCTCTGTTTGCCGGAGCGCGAGAATTCTCTTGGGTACCCGTTCAGATTTTTCTCTGGCGTTTCTCTTTTGTTTTTACCGTTCCTCTATCCACACTGGAATTAATTTCTGTTTATTTTCTATCTTCATATTACGAGGTACGTTGAAGCTGTAGCATCACCACTTAATCCTTTTTTCTTTTACAAAAATAAACGGACTAAAATAAGGTAGAAACATGAGGTTGAGCTCAGAAACGCTGTCACCGTATATCACTTCCATCCACTTTGTTCTCTTTTCCAGGAACGGTAACGTTTGAATCTTAAAGGATGTTTGCAGAGCAAGGGCATACCAACCAAACAGAACTCAATTTCTCGCGAGTAGAATCAGATGAAGGTGGTGTCGTGACGCCACTGGGCTTCTGATTTTTAAAAAAAATTTGGTTTTTCACGAACACTTGCCAGAAAAAAAATAATCCTGGAGCTGCACTTATTAAAATTTAGGTTGTTTCTCCCCCTAATGGAGCCTTATGACGAGTGAAATACTGGGGCCGACGTATAAATCCCATAAAGGACGAAGTGAGAAGAAAATGTTTTAATTTGAAACAGCAAAAGAAACGCAGTTTAATTGCTCAACACAAACGGACTAAAAATTATAATTGGTACAGTAAGAAGGATTTTAAAAAAGGCTGTATGTAACAGGACTCTCACTCTTCGGAAAGTCATTTAACAAAGAGAGAAATATTTTTTGAGAAAGAAATATAAACCTTCTAGACTTATCGAGATTAACCAAGATGTGTGTAGCTGCATTGTGAGACACATGAAGTACTGAGTACCAGTGAATGGTATGAGAAAACAAAGAAAGATGGCTGTAGTAGCCAGGGTAAAAACATTCACGATAAAATATTTTTCTGCAAGTTTATAAGGTATAGCAGGGCTTTATTTCGGCATTAATTGATTTAATTTGTGCTTACTAGAAAAATATCGCGTATATCGAAATAATCGAATAACATTCTGCGTGCTTCAAGACGGCTTACGAGAAAATAAATGTGAAAACATTTTTCGTGACGTCAGTAGTTGAGGGAATGGTCGTTCATGATGTCACCAAGGCATTCCGTGATTTTGAGGTCACGTGTAAGGCGATGGATGGCAGGAATATTTGTGTAGAGGATTGAGCAAGAGTGAGATGGAGAGTCAGGCTCAGGTCAGCAGACAACTGGCTGACTCAGTCGCGTGTTGGCAAAGGCTTCTCGGGTTCCTGCCAGCTCTGCAGCTTCCACGCAAATCTCCTCCTTCAGGACCTACTTGTTATACGACCGGCCGTTCCACACGACACCTGGTCCTCGTCACACTCTTCATCCCTTGTTACTACTACACTTGCAACGAGGTCGTGACGTAAATATTTGTTTACGTTGTGTCGACTCCTTGTGCAGGTCTTTTCTCCAATTTTTTTCCTTTTTAATTAACCGTAATATCAGTTACTTGTAGTACTAAGTTTCTTAAAATAAAACTATCGTAAGGACATCAATTACTACGGACGAGGAAAAAAACATTATACTAAAATGCGGCTTTATCAGGAAGTACCAATGATATTATTGAAGAAAATATCATTCACGCAAAGACATTGCGTAACTAGCAATTAAAATTTGATTTCACTGCCCTCTAAATCCCCCCTGAAATTCGGCAAAACCCACAACTGATTTTGAACGTCGAGAAAGTATAAATTCAAATACAAATATAAAAGCAGTTTATCCCGTTTATACGGGCCGAGAAACAAACACGAGTTTTGAATTTAACTTAATGAAATTAGAGAAATATAAAACAAAATGTGTGTGTCGTTTCGACCCTACTTTGGGCATCATCAGGTAAATAGTCAAAAACAATAAAAACTCTTCATAACGTTGTTGAAGCCAATTTTGGATGAGATCTCCTTTTTTTTGTTAATATACAACCTGAAGAGTCCCAAAATTTGGTCGAAACGTTGTAATTATTTTTTTTTGTATTTTAACGTAATGTAATTTTTCTAGTATAATTTTATGAAATTCAAGTTATTCTGACTTTATTTGTTGATTTATTTTATTTATACATAATGTCAGATAAATATCAGTTTTAACATCATTCTTTTATACGGAATTAATATTAACGTTTTAAAATTAGTCCTGATTTTACTATCTCAATCCAACACTTTTGTATCACGGATCGGGGATTTCAGTAAATGTAGAATTAAGAATATTTTGAAGATCAAACGGTTCCACACAATATGTGCCCTGAACTATAGTAGCGTTGTATCTACTGTAAAACAAAAGTGTTTGAGAAGATGAAGTGTGAGGAGCTTGGAAACAGGACATGTGTTTAGAAGACCAAAGATAAAAGCGCAGGAAATTGAGATTTAGAGGTGGAAGGAGCAGTAAAGTAAATATCTGGGTGTTTATAAATATATGTCTGTCGGGCGAGAGTAAATGGGCGTCTGACAGTCTGCAGAAGAGTGACTGGATCACAAACAGTGGTCATTCACGGCCATGGTATATATCTTTTTTAAATTGAAAAAAAAAATGTAATATTAGAGAACGAAAGTTTCTTTACGTGTACTTGCATTCTCGGTACATTTTTAAATCGAGTAACATAGAATTTTTATGATGAAAATTTAGTAATAAACCTACGTTGGCTAACTTTCGAGGACATGAAGCCACAAGAGCGTCTACGGTGAATGAAAACTAAAGCATGCTGGTAGCTTTCAGCTGTGTATTTTTGCGAACACCATTTTCCCCTTTCTCCTACGCTACATCGGATTATTTGCTTTCCCCTCCATAGTTAGTGTTGTCACCGAGGCTGAGCGCGGTGTTTTTTCCCTTCCGTGCAGTTTCCGACCGCAGCCGTGGCCGACGACGAAAATCATGGCCGGTCCATCCGACCCTAACTGGTTTCTCTTTCTCTCTCCCTGTGTGTGTGTGTGTGTGTGTGTGTGTGTGGTGGTTCTGTCCCCTATCCGGTTAATGTGGTCCTCTGAGGACGGCCGTGTTCCCTAGCGAATTTATTGTCCCAGACACGCAACAACGTCGCGTTTCTGCTCTTTGCATAATTAAAAAGTTTTGCGCGGCGCAGACTGCGTAGTGCATTTCTACAGGTACACACAATGCTTTACCCTCTGTGTATGAGCAAGGGAGGTGGGAAAAGGGTAGGCGGTTGTTGTTTTTGACGCAGCAAACTAAAGATTTACGCTCTTCTATATATATATCCCCCTCCTGTCACCCCACCCCTAAAAAATGTAAGCCTCACATTCGATAATGGAACTCGCGAAAATATAAGCCGCCTTGGTTAGTCACTCTAAAAAAAAACAACAAAGTTTCGTTGAATCCATATAGATTATTCTTAAAATCGAATGGTTTTTCAGACACTAACCAACGAGCATAAAACTCTTCATAAATAAATACAATTAAATGATATTATTAATTAAAATGCAGTCTTTAAAAGATAGTTCATCTAGTTATTTTTTTATATTAGGTATATTAGATATTATATCATCCTTTATCATTCTCTAAAAGTATAAATTAATTTAATTAAAGGATCAAGATGGAAAAATCTCGACCGGGCATGGAATAGAACCCGTATGTTCCAGTAAGTACATCGACGCTGTAAACCACGGGTTCATCCGAGTCGATTCCAGGCAGGCTCAGTAGGGGATTTATCCATCCATTATATATGTATATATATAACTCGGATATACCAATGGTTTGCAGCGTCGATGTACTTACTGGAACATACGGGTTCTATTCCCTGCCCGGTCGAGATTTTTCCATCTTGATCCTTTAATTAAATTAATTTATACTTTTACAGAATGATATAATATGTAATATACCTAATATAAAAAAATAACTAGATGAACTATATATATATATATATATATATATATATATATATATATATATTCTAATAAAATAACTAAAATATTATCGGGCTTCTAACTAAGTCAAAAAATGTATGCAAGTTGATGGAGAATATTATAATAGGACATTCGACCAACAGCCAATGAAATGAGTATTTTTGTACAATTAAACTATTTTTTTTTAGTCGATTTATTTTGTTTTTTGTTCCAAATATTTTTTAACAGTCACCTTTATAATAACAAAATAAATTAAATAAGCTTCTAGAATATTTAATTTTGAAACTATTCAGATTTAGTCCTCCAGTAGGGAAATTTTTATAATAAACTAGCTGGGTGCCCGGCGTTGCCCGAGATGTCATTTATCTATAACCCCCGATATGACTCCAATTTCGGCTGCTTTTGCGCAATTTTTATGTAACGTTACTCGAATCTACCTAATCATTATAATTAACTCTGAAAAATATTTCTTCAACGCAAATATCTGCCGTGTTTGCATTTTCCAAAATTTGCACCCCGCTACCCCTGCATCTGAGGGGTAAATGCCAATTTGAATGTCGTAACTAAACACAGTGACTTCCATAACCTTTGATTTGACTCCAATCTCGGTTGTATTCGCGTTATTTTACTGTAAAGCATCTCCACCTCAAACCCGAAGGGTGTCCTTTTTACAGGGCGTAGGGGATGAAAATTGTATTCAGATAACATTGGTAGAAACACTATCAATATTTTTGACCCCTAAAAATATTTATCCGACTCAAATATCGGCTGTTTTAGTATGTTTAAATATTTCCACCCCCGCTTCTGGGGGTGGAAGACGCGTCTCACCCCGACATTGTTTGTTTCCTGGATCACAAAGAACACGTGTACGAAATTAGGTGATAATTGCTCGACTGGTGTAGATTTGTATTTTATTTAGAAAACGTTTGTATGGGAAATAGAAAAGGGCTGGTTTTAGGGTTTTCCCGGAAACTATTCGATTTTTTCTCGCCTTTTAAACCTTCCCTAGACCCTCACGAACATTTCAAGACTAAGATAAGATAAATCCGTTCAGCCGTTCTCGAGTTTTAGTGAGACTAACGAACAGCAATTCATTTTTATATATATATAGATTTTTTTTAAAAAAAACATTTTTAACGCGACAAGAATCTCATAAAAATATTTGTCCATTTTCTACAATTTCACATTTCAAGTTAATGACAATCCAAACCTTTTAGTATTAATAAAACAATTGATGACCTTCTACATACAATTTTTTTTTATTGATATACTAGCTGGGAGCCCGGCGTTGCCCGTGTACTTATTTATATAAAGCAGAAAAGTATTTAATTCTCCATTAATCTTTAGTCAATAAATTATTTTACTTACGTATGCAGAAAGAGTGGTAATTTCATCAACACTCCATCCACGGTGCTATAAAATACATTGAATTTTATTGCATCAATCCCAACAAACATACCTCCGAATTTATTCTTAAATAACTCATTGCGTACTGCAGGATATAATTGTCCCTCAGTCTTCAGATATTACGAATGATTAAATTGATGAAATTGTTCGCTAAATTCACAATGTAAACAAATGGTCGCCATATTGGAGTCACTTAATATGGCACGAAAATTAACATACATTTTCCGCATAGATCGTTAATTATTCGTATTGTTTTTTTATTATTATAATGCCATGGAGAATTACTGGATAAAATTATAATTTTATCCGATGGAAATATTTCTGCTTTATTGCATTACCGAAAAATGAACTATTTGCTTTGTTCGTCGCGTAGTAACGTCTCTCTTTGTCCATTGACGTCATGATCTCTTGACGCGCATTAATTTAACACAAAATTATCACGTTTATCAATTATAATTCTTTACACCTTTATGCTACGGGTTTCTCATCCCCACAGTACCGGTTCTCGATTTTGGCAGAATACGTATACCAATTTTTGTTGCATTCTGTCCACGCTATAAAATTTGTATAAAGAACAACGTACATACATACAAATATACATCCTTTTTTATTATATAGATTTATATATTTTATGAGATGCGAAAATATGACACACGACAATTTTTTTTTCTGAAATTTGTTCCATTCCAGAGTTTTGGCGTCTATATATCTAATTGATTCTCAGATGGAAATT